>BMAW01050335.1:24680-45335 GCA_019974015.1 Nephila pilipes
ATATATATATCGCAGAAACTTTAATATGTAGCTCCTTCAATTAATGGGTCTTCGGTAGAGTCTTAACATAATGACCTATAACATTCCATAAGTTTCCTGTGCGAGGGTTGCTTTGTTGAAATAGTGAATTGGAAGGAGCGTTCAAGAAATGAACGGAATAAAGAAAACCAGTCACTATGATGAAGATAATCGGTGATCGGGTATCTAAGGCACTCTCACTCGGTACGATTACACTTTGCTGTCCGTATGTGAGATGAGTAACAAAAAATTATTCATTCGTTCTCTGACTGTGATGTAACCATACACAGGGGCTGTTATCCTCATCAAGACAAATGCGAGACTTACCATTAAAGATGATATTTTACCAGATCTCATGTCTCCGTGCTGCTCTTTCATGGTACATTGTGATCTCTTGAAAAATTGATATGATGTCAGGTGAAATCGTAATGGCTTCATGCTTTCAATGTAGAAATTTTCGACTGTCTGTTAATGATACTGGCATTTATAGGATGATGCAGAAATGTTATCATATTCACAAAATGTCGAAAATGATGGTAGTTATTGAGCTTCGCGCTTGTCGGAGATTTCGTCGACCATCTCATCTTGTAGTTCATTTACCTCTCCCTGAGCCTACTTGCCATGAGAGATGACTTCTTTGCACCCGATTCCAACTACTGCGTGAAACTGTAATATCTACGCTACCGATGAGACGCGCAATTCATCGGAATATCCATCCACCTTCATGCGGTCCTACGATACGACTTTTCTCAAAGGCTTCCAGTTGTTCAACTGCCTGTTGTTTTTTTCCCGAAACATTATACAGTCCAAAGTGATAACACACAAGTTAGAATCTAAATTACGCTCTTTGGGAGAAAATTTATAGTGACGTTAAAGGCCCGGGCTTGCATAAAGCATCTGACAATCTAATAATTTCTATATAAAACAGAGAAGAAATACTTAATTAGTTTGAATTTACAATTCTTGCTTCTTCCTGTTGAAACTGCTTTTGAGAATGAACATGTACTATGATATTGCCTGTTCATGTGAAACCGCTTTTGAGAATGAACATGTACTATGATATTGCCTGTTCATGGTAGTTTTGGGCTGCTGACATATGTACCCCTAATTTTTTTGTTTCACTTGTTAAGAATATAATATCAGTCTTAAACTTCAGATTATATTCATGTAACAAAATGAAGATTTTTAACGGTAATTAAGTGATAGAAAACACATTTAATACATTATTTATGTAATTCACATACCATACTCAAAGCGGAATTAAAAGGAGATTATGAAAATGACTTAAACAAAATCTTCCCTGATCCATTATTTGGTCCACAGCAAAAATCAACGCAAAATATATCAAGGATCTCACATTGATCAACTGAACTAACAACCGGAACATGTACAAACACATTTTACACCAGGAGAAAATCTGACGTTGTAGAATATTTGCAGTGTATAAATAGCACGACATGAAATTTTTCCTTCATCAAAATAAGAATAATAATCAGTATTGTTTAATCTGGTTTATTCAATAAAAATTTGGAAATCAACGTAAATAAATTTTCTTTTATACGCATATTATTGCCAAAACAAAATGAGTGCCTGTAACGGGATTTCAATAAAATTTCATTTCATGAGTTTAATTTTCATATCAGCGACACAAACGGGGATTCCTGAGATTTACCAAATCCCTTATAATTACTGAAATACATTATGCATCCTATTTTTCCATTGGTAATTGAACGAATAAAAATCTTATATCCTTTCTCACAGAAAGCTGCTTAATATTTCTCCAATTTGGTAAATATGTTTTTTCTGACCACTGTGAGTGTACATTTCCACAGAACTTTATTTCCCGTTCAGTTTTATTTTCGAAACTCAGCAACATAAAATAAGAGTGACTACTTTTGCAATCATAATAACTATCCAGAGCCATCGTGGAGCAATAATCTATGCCACTTAAAGAGCCAACATTCTCATGATATTATCGTTTCATTGGTCACAAATTTTCAAAAATGCACTATTATTTTATAAGCGAATTCCAAATAGTCTTTTGAAAATTTTTTAGAAGAATTCGAAAGAATGAAAGTTACATTAAGAAAATTGTATTGCAATTTTCATCTTTGGAATATATATATTTCAATTGTAAAAATTAAAGGTTGGAAAAAATGGATGAAGATAAAAACTTCTAAAATAAATTAAAAAAAAATTTATAAGAGAAAAGACAAGGGGGAAAAGATGCCGGTAAAATAGGTAAGGGTAAACATTATTATTTTTAATTCATGAAATTAGAGCACTGTTTAAAAAATCATTTAATGCTTAAATGCCTTCAAAATATTACAATTAATTTAGAAAGTTATTATTTACTTTAAATATCTAAAGGTATTGTGTATAGATGTGATAAGGGAAATTGTAGAAAATGGTACCTTAATATGATGTTAATAAAACTTGACACATTTTAAAACTCAGCAAATGATACTAATAATTAAAGTAATGATGAAAGACAATAGAGAAGAATTATCATGAAATTTCAAGAAAGGTTTTATACTGAAATTTTTAAACATATTAACCTACCTAATATTTTTCTCTCAGATGAATTCAGAGAAGAATATTTTTGTTTGCTTATAATCAAACATTTTAGTAGCTTAAAGAACAAAAATACTCATCTTTTATGAATTCTCAACCCTACAATGCTCTTACTATTTTCAAATGCATTTCAAAATAAGACTAATGTTTCGTTTGACTAAATTAGCCAAACAGGAAAGGATTATATTTAGTCTGCTTATAATTATTCCATGGCCTCAATAATAATTATTTTACTACTGCGAACAAAGTACTAAAATATTTCGAATAATTTTATTTAGAAATACTTATTTCTTCCAACCAATAGATGTAACATTAATAAGAGCTTCGCCGAAAAAGACAGTTGCTGACAATTTCTGTGAATAGATTTTTATGCCATTTTTTTTAACTATTGCTTGTCTGTAAGTGTTTTGATTGTTTTATTGAACTATTCTTCATAATGATAAAATATTATATTCTGGTCGAAAAATTAAAATAATATTAATTGCAAACGTTATATTTATAAATAAAATTTTAAAATCCTTCTCTAATTGAATATTTTGCTTATTTTTGATCAATACATGGAAAAATAAACCGAAAATTAAAATGCCTTTAGACTTTTTTATCCCAAATTCTGATGCAATTTGAATGTTTAAAAATAATTTTAAAATTTTATAATATTTTAAAGTTTATGAATATTTGAATAGTATATAAATAAATATAGAAAATTAAATAACATAAATGAATATAAGGGAATGAAAATGATCGTAACTTTTGCAAGAATTACGTTTTTCTACTAAAGAAAAAATACTGATTCATTAGTATAATGTACATTTAAAGTTTTTTTTTCTCTGATTTAATAATAAAAAACTTGTGCAGCGAAGAAATTGCTTTGCAGGCTTCAGTAGATAATTATAGAATTTTAGTAAAATATAACTTTAGTTACTTTATTCAAAGGTGAGAGGTCGATTCAAAAAGTGCCACTATTCTTATGAAGAGGTATAAGTTAATATTTTAATATTAAAGAAAAAACATTTTAGTATGCTCCAATCGTTGCGAAATTCAGTACAATGTAAATATTTAAATGTAATGAGAAACTCTACTTTAAAAAAGTTCATTCAACACCATTCAGTTATTTTCAATATGCTTTCAAATTTTATGCAATATTTACAAAGAGTTTAATAGTGCTTTAATGTATCCGATTGCGTAGAAAATCATGATTTAAAAACATATAAATGAATATTGCCTTTGATTTTTGTCTCCCCTGAAATAGAATATACATATAAAGTTGTTTTAAACATTTTATTACAAGACAAATTCGTTTAAAAATACAATTGTTTTTTTCATAAAACAAGGGGAAAAAAAATCACATATTTTCAAAATATTTTCTTTTGATTAAGAGTCTGTCTATAACAGATTTATTTTTCATATGCATAAATTTAAGAATGACAACGATCCAGATCCTATACCAAGGAATTTCAATAATTCACTACATTTGCAGTGATATTATCAGTCAAAGTAATAGCACGTGTTTTTCTTTTAAAAAATCTCCATTATGTCTTCAATTATGAATAAATCCTCCTATAAACTATACAATACAAAACTCGTGGTTCAGACTCTCGAACAATTATGCAAAACATTTCTACCAAATTGTATTGAAATATTTGAAAATCCTTTTTTGAGTTTTCCTCTTAAACCTTTTAATTTTACTAAGAATTCAAATCTGTAGAAAAAGAATTTAAAGTTAAAACTTACACAGAAAACTGGGATAAACATTGCAAATAACCGCACAATCTCCTATTTTATAAATGTTTATTTTATTAAGATAATGAATATATTTTGGAGTCAGCAACACGACTTACATCAAAGTTCCTTAGGGCGTGAACTGTTTATTGCCCATGAATCTCATATAATGAATTAAGTATTTTTACACTACCTTATAACAATCATTAAAATTTATAACAGATATATATGCCATTAGAGGAAACGTTTTAGGTCTACAGTAACATCATTTAGTATTATTTTTCATAAGCAACCATTGATATATTCTTTGGAATTTTGCATTTTGTCATGGAAGCATTTCTCCCCTTAAGGATACACAGTACCCTAAAAATGACAAATGTATCGAAATTTTTTTTTTGCATTTTCCTGTAGTCCATACATTTGGGAATCTTGCCCCCAAATCTTAGATCTATTAACCAATTAGTTTTTAAGATATTTGAAGTTTTCTGAGCATTGTCAGTCACTATTTTTGACAGCTGAGGGGGGCGTGGTTAGTTTCGGTTTCATTTTAAAGCATTTTTCCATTCTTAAATTTAATTAATTACTGATATTTTTTAAATAATATCGATACTTGCAGAGAAGTAGATATTAACTTCAACTTTCACTACTAAAATCATTTATGTTTGTTTATATTTTGAGTTCTTGATGTGCTTATAGTTACTTAGTCAAAATTGATAAGAAAAGGTATTTCTCAAGACCAATATTTATTCTGCATATAATTTATATAACTTAAAAGCTTTTTAAAATTATTAAAGTTAAGTTTTTTCTGTTGAAATAATGCCTCTGACAAAACTTTCGCAGCTTGAGAAGAGAAGCAACATTTCTAAGAGATGGAGTACTGCTGAAAATGACAATTCTAAAAACCTCGCTTCATCTGATATAACTACAAAACTTCAGATTACAAATGTTTTGAATACGAATGCTACAGATAAAAGTATGTTTCAAATTACATTATAATGGATACTGAATGTTTGTTTACAGATAATTTAAGTAATATTTGTCATAGTGTATCTTTAAAACTTTGCTATGGTCAAAGAAATGGATTTGCATATAAAATGAATGTTGTATGTGTTAATTGTGACCAAACCTAAAGTGAAACATGTTCATAACAATTGGTTGATGCTATATTACATCAAATATCAAATGTTAGCAAGCATCAATTTTTTAATGTTTGTTCCATTTGATGTAAATATGAGATTAGTGCAAGGTATGTTAAATTTGTGACTTGGCTACTCGGCGTTGGAAAAATTCTGCATGCATATGAATTGAAATATAATGTCTAGTAAAACTTTTAAAAGACATTATAAGCCAAAAGTTCTGATTGGACATCTCGTTGGGTCAAATCAGTTTTTGCTTGATATTCGTAAAGATGTCATTGAGGCGTATGGCTCAAGGAATGATAAAGATATTGTCGATATTGGAGTGTCATATGATGGAAGCTGGTTGACAAGAGGACATACGTCAACGTCAAATATCGAAATAAGATATGTTATCGACTTGCTGACTGGCTTTGTGATAGACTACGAAGTAATGTCAAAGCGGCGTGGAGAATGTGAACAGACTAAATTTGAGCTTGTAGAAGACAGTGCTGAATTTCGTATTTCGTAAGAAGACATCAAGATGTTTGAAGTACAACATATGTCGGATCATATGGTGCAATGGAAGTAAATGCAGCTGTGAAATTATGGGAAAGATCTGAGAGTATTGGCTTCCGGTACACAATCTTGCTCTTTGACTCTTGGTGATTGTACCAGTCATCATTAGCACGTGGAAAGAAATCAGGTATTCACAAAGATTGGGTAAAAATACCAATCAACGAAGAATATTTGCCCAAAATCTTGCCGATTTATCAGCGATTAGCATCAACTGAATTATTAAGCACGTGTGTCAGAGGTTTGACACAAAATTCTAATGAAGTATTCCATTCGATGATATGGAACAAATGTTCCAAAGAAAATACGGCTTCTAGGAGTCGTGCGTTGATTGCCGTGTCGAGAGCAATATCTGAATTTAATGTTGGAACATTAAAAGTTCTAAAATCCTTTTAGGATGCTATTTGCCTTGCAACACGTTTGTCATCAGAACATTTAGCATACTTTACTGATTATAGGAGAACCTATTTCAGAAAGAAAATAAAATCTGCAATTTTTAAAGTCGCGCAGCTAAAAATAAAACTTGCTGAATTGCATCGACATAAAATTGCAAAACAAATTAAGTGCTATGAACAAACCTCGTGGTTTTTAACTTTTTTTTAAACTTTTATTTATATCATTATTACTTTTTATAAGTTTATTGTGTTTTAAAACTTTTGTGAAATTATTATGTTAACTTTAAGCTGAATAATCTGTCATCGTAACAAATGCTATATCTATATTTTGCAAAAACATATTTTGAATAAATAAAAATATTTGCCATCATATTTAATTAAAGTAGTGTTTTCATATATTATATAAGTAGTTAAATAATATATTAAAAATGAGCTTTGCGAGTATTATTAGTTTTTGTTTTATGCCTTTAAAAACTTAAAATGCATTTTTCCCAGACTTTTATTTTTGAAGATGTAAGAGTTTTCTAATTCCTAAGCCTTTTTTTCTGTTCAAGATAGAGTCTTGAATTTTTTTTATAGATACTTAGATATATATGTTCTATAAAAGGTAGTATGGATTTAGGTTTGGGATCCCTAGTTATTTTTTAAAAAAATGTTAAAGTTAATATTTTAAAAATTTTCATGTTTTTTCCAGGTTTAGCTAGAAAAATAATTATTAAAAATCAACAAATAAGCAGATTTTCAAATCCATTCTAACTTTTGTTTGCAATAATGTATGAAATATAAATCACTCAAAATAATTTAAAAAATTCAAAAATTGTGTATTTTATAAGAGTTTTAAAAAAATTCAAAAATTTTAATTTTTTTTAAATTTTAAAATAAGGGCTTGTTAAATTGACTTTTTGTTTTCAGAATCAGTTTAAATATAGTTATGTTTAACATAGAATGAAAACAATACATAAGTTACTTTTAATATTACTGTCTCCAAAATTTTTTTTTGAATAAGGGTACCATGTAGCCTTAAATATTGATTGCATAAATCAAAATATGTCGAATTAATTGAATTAACAATGATAAATGAGAGGCTTTTCCCATTTGAATTTATTTTTACAACGCAGATAATAGGACCTTGACATTAACACTGATCAAATTTCCCTTTGAATATAATTAACTTCGTTGTTTTGCAATGAATGATCCATTCTGAACATCTGTAATAAAATGCTGCTATTAAAGTACTTTCCGGTCAGCATTGTTTCGAAAAGCAATATCATAGTACTTCTGTAGTTTGTTACTCAATTTCTCGGTGAGTTTTCCACCTTATCCTTTCTGACATGATTTTAGATTTAGACGATGGATCAGACTCTTTTATGAATGTTTTTAAAATACTCATTCCATACTTTTTTCTATATACGTTTATTCGTGTCTGAATACCTTAGCGTGTCACCGTCACCGTACAACGATCAGCTGTGAGAAATGGCGTGAGCGGTTGAAGATATGATATGCACTAACAGATTCCATGCTAGACGAGGATCTTGAATGGCTCAATGAACTAATGTAATCTCTAGATATAATTAATATTGTGTTTCCAGCACATGAACAGCTGTTCTTCGACTTTATATAAACTTTTAATGATGTGTGGCTATGATCACAAGATACACATCAACTTGTGAAATCCTACTCACATCATTCAGATATTTTATTTGAGAAGTCGCAATAGTTATAGAATCGAACGGGTCGGTAACGAGGTGTGTAACGGTCGAACTTTTATCTTCTTTTCCTAGTTCCTGCTTTTGATTAGCGTACGTAATGCAGAACTCAATTTCTTAAGTATTATGGTCTTTTCTTGTCACTCGCGTACCTAGTAAAAACAGAATATTGATCTCATTGATTGTTCTCCCTTTGTAGTTGATAAAAAGTGATAAAAGAGTTACAGCTTGTGCACTTCAATAGCATATTGATAGCAAACCAAAACTGAACTCTTTCTTGGGTCCTAAGCATTGTGATAAGTACAAAGTACACTTAGGAATTTTAATGACACTTGAAAGTATTTCTACGCTGAAAATTCTATTAACAAGTGTATTTACTTCCATGTGTCGAAGCGTTTTCATTAATTTTTTTCAACTACTTCAATTTTAAGTTCACTGCTCGTACTGACTGTTTCAGTTATCTTAGATGCAGCCTGACGATTTCCATGGGATTTTCTTATATTCGACTGTGGTATATATTTCTATCTATCTATAATTTAAATTAAAATATTAATCTATAATGCTATCACATAACGTAAACTGTTATTTCAAGGAAAAATATTATGACACTTAAAAGCAAAATTTGAACAAATCTCAAACCATATAGCTCAGCAAAACTGTGAACTGTCTCAAATATAGCTTGTCATTTTTACGAAATCTTACTTTCAAATGTGATACCAGGCTTCACAAGATGAATCTTGACATATATTAAAAGTTTCTTAAAAATTATCAGCATTAAATTTTCTTCAAAATTAGAATTAAAAATTTCATATTTTTTAGATGACATCAACTTTTAGTATCGAAATAGTTACTGAAATTTATTTTTTTGGAAATCATATGATAATAAAAAAAATCATAACTTTATTTCTATGTGTAGTTGCTAGAAATAAAACGTAGCCTTAGAAAGACAAATTATCAAATACTTTAATGACTCAATAAGAAAATATGCAATATTTTTCCCCATTCGAGTTTTTAATGAAGTCGGATTCTCCAAACGAAAAATGAGATAGTAAATATTAAATGTGATGCTGATATTTTGTGTTAACTATTGAACAAATATTCTGAATAAAAAATTTATGAGCTCAATTAAATCAAGGAACTAAAAAAAAAAAAAAAAAAAAAAAAAAAGAAAGAATGAAGCTTTTTTTAAATAAATTTTTATTAAATGTACCAGATTTATCCAATGATTTTTCTGACCATATTAATTAGGTTTCTTATGTTTTCTAAGAGAATTTTTTTGCTTTCAGTCATTAAATCTTACATATTAGAGAGACCCATCTTATTCATAGAAATCGGCACTCTTTAATTTGACATGTGAAGTACAGGACGTAGTAGGCACTCTCTTCTTTTTCTGGGTTCATAATGGAACAGTGCTGACAAAGGAGGAAATGAACAATCGAGGAATAGAATATTTCACGGTATCCAGCACCTCCACCATCAGCCGCCTGTTCATTGCAGAGGCTAAGCTCTCGAATGCTGGAATTTATTCCTGCCACCCATCCTACGCTGATCCTACTAGCATCACCCTACAGGTTGTGAATGGTAAGCGAAGCAATTTTTTTTTTATTTTAAAGCATTTTACTTGTTCCGTGTAAGATAATTCTTTTAATCGAGGAATTGTATCAGAATTTATGCAAAATTTCTGAATGAGTACTAAAATACAAGTGTGGGATAAGAAAAAGTGACAATTTCTTAAGATAAGAAAAAGTGGGATAAGAATAAGTGACAATTTTGAGCGGCTCGCCCAAACTGGCTTCTTAGCTGTTAGTTACTTGAAAGCATGCTGTGAGCGGTGACACGAAATATTTTTACTTAGTCGCGCCCTTTGCCTACACTGAGATAAAATATCCTTGAATTACTGGAATCTCGAATATTAAATATACTATGATACGCTAGTATAGTGAAGTGTCTTGAAGTGTGGCATGAACGAAAAAATACTCGAACATACTCGTAACTCTGTGGTACACAAATGCCAAAAAAACGTGCTTTACATTTTTCATGACATCTTCATATATCGCATGATTGCAGAGAGAAGGATACCTCGTACATTGCTCGATGTGCAACGATGCACCGTTAAGCACTTGAACACGATTTCCTTAACCAATCCCAAAGAGAAGGTGTCTGTTCTAACAAACGGATAGTCACAATGAATGGAACATGAGCATGTTACTAGGAACAACAATTGAGAGAGAGAGAGTGATGGTGCAGTTTATGGCGCAAGAACCAGATATGGCTATGCAGAGCCAAATAAAGTCTAACTGTAATCTAAACGTTAGAAAAAAAAAGATATAAATTTGATGACAAGATGGAGGGTTGAAAATAGCGATCGATCGTTAGAGTATCTCCATGTCACGTTACCCGAAAGCAGCTAAACACGTATCGAAGAAAAATTATCATTAGCGTACATCCGCATTCTGAAGCCCGTTATCCAAAGAAGCTAAGCCCGTATGAGCGAACCACATTAGGAATGACAATCGAATGAATGGACACATCCTAATTCACCACGTGCACAGAACCTGCTTGCAGAGTTGTGTCATCAGAAGTTGACTTACATTATTTCATATTATATTCCCGAAGTGATACTGACCAACACTTTGCCTCGAAGACAGAATGTTGATATTACTACTTTAACTTTTGAGGCATCGTCTACGTCCAGCATTCGGGAGAAAGGAACACCACTTGTTGCCTTGAAATCAAGTAATTCTCTATGATAATTTGCGTCTTCATAAAGCGAACAATGATATAATTCTCCTGTGACGGTGATGGTGGAAGGTACTTTAACGAATGTCATATTCACATAATATAGGTCCGCGATATCTTCATCAATATGGAAAAAAAATTAAAGGGATCCATTTCAACAGTAGGGATGAGGTTATCCATGCTGCAGGGCAATGATTGCAGGCAGAAGTGGACGTGCTCTCCCGTCATTTGGTAGAAAATGATAGACATGAGTGGTGATCATGTTGAGGTAATATAAAGCTTTGTAACTGATAGTTTTTAGTTTTATCAATAGCTAGCGACTACTTTGTAATACATCTTAATAAATATTTTTGGCTTAAGATGCATTTTACATATGGGCTTTCATTGCTTGAATGATTATTAATACCTCGCCTAAATTGACAACTGACTCTCCAAATTTCCAAACAACGGCAACTCGATTAGTGTGAGCCTCGGCTGATTTAATCCTCCTTGACTTAATGTTCACATCGCATTAAGAAGAAACACAAGAGCTATTGGTGTCTCGCAGTTTTGAATTTCGGATAATTGTACTGGAGCTAAAACCTTCTTCTATAAGTTTCCACATGACATGAGGACTTGCAGCCTCGATAGATTAACGTGCATCAACCTCACTATACGACGGGTCTTTAACAGAATCAGTATTCGAATCAATTGCTCCACTGAAATATCGCTAGCCACCAACACGCGAAAATGAACACTTGGTTTGTGTGTCTTTAAGAAACAAGTCAGCTGATTAAAAATTTCACATTAAAATCGTTGTCTTGATAGTCAACAATAAAATTGGAATATCTGTTTCAAAATGGTACGTTATATGATAATAAACTAAATTTTTTTTATATAGTTCTCTCTGTGAATTCTCAATACTGGTACACTATGGTAAAGTATTTTTTTAAAAAAAAAGAAACGAAGACTTTGTAGTTGTGTATATTTATTAACGTTCACCTGTGGCTACCTCTGCCCGACACAAGGTCCACTAACTACAGCCAATAGGTTTCAGAATTTTCAGTCTTGGTGAGGTGGCGATTTCAACATCCGAGCTCAATTCCCACTGTCCTCTAGGTATCGGACCTTAAGCCTCGACATATTTAACACGCATCTGTTCCTATTAACTATCCATGATCACTCGTAATATTTTGAAATTTTTGGAACTTTAAATATTGTCGAACTATATGTGAAATTAAATGGTCCGTTATTTGAAGATCTATACTTTGTGTTACATGAATCTCAGAACCTTTCTTAGATAAGTATGGGAATTACGAATACGAAACTATCTTTTCTGTCATCATGGTGTGTACATGGTCATGGATTCTAGAGTTTCCTCGAGTTGGGGTTCATGTCCTAATTCCACTGAATGCCCGCCGCATAATGGAATTGACGCCCTTTAAAAAGTGTCGAGGCTTCTCTCCAGCTCAAGTGTCATCCTTATTACTTGGTCATTATGCAAAATTACTATCGTCCATCAGAAATAGTCCTCATGTTACTTCATAGTGTGACGTGAATCAGAAATATTAAAACTCATAGAGCGTCCCATGTTAAGTATATACGGTGATGGCCTGTTGCACTGCCATAGTGCTTTTTTTTCAATTTTAGATACACGATCTAATCTAGACAATGCTTACCTTTTTTCCTTCACTTTGAATTGAGATAACATATATTTATTTGGAGAACTTTCTCACGATGCATTTAATTATTAGCAAATAAAAAAATATTTAGTAAAAGAATGCGTACGTTTGTACCAATAAACTTATTTCATACATCATGGGGCTTTCACCCAGTTTTTAGAGGATATTGCTGTTAAAGTAGTATATATTGCAGCTTACACACACTCATAAATTCGAAAGTAATTTCAAGATATTTGCATTTTATTCTATCTATCTCTAATTACATATCACTTCGGTGTACTGCAAATGATAAGAATGATACACATGGGTGTACCTGTCATGCCTGTGTAATGTTTCATCATTTATTTTGTGAAAATCTATTTAAATTAGTTGTTTCCCTTCATCATCATTTGACTCTACTGCCCTTTCAACTTCATCTTTAGTCAAGGAAACACGATGTCATATGGGACTAAGTCTACACTGTAGATGGAGAAAACAGGATTATTTTCACATGTTTTACTGCTCTATTTACCAAATTCATTACATAACTTGGTTCTCTACTCTGCTACATAATGAGCGTGATGATACGTTCATGCATTGTCCATCGCGGTTGCTCAGACGTATCTAAAAACCTCTCTGCCGATCTTTGAAATACAGGACTGTAACTTCAATTCACCTCCGGTAAGCAGCTGTTTCCTTAGGTAACATGCTAGAAAAACGTAACAAAATTTTTCGCATTACTTTTGGGGTGAGCCTTATGCAAGGTATTGCAATATTACGGAACGACATTTCTACAAATAATAAGGAAATTTTGCATCTGCGATTTTCGCGCTTAATCAATTATTTTAACGGGTTTCATATGAATTATTTACAAAGTATAGGGATTCAAATGAATTGTATTTTAAAAACACTTACAGGTGAAGAAAATTCCGTCTGTCATTATTTCTACCAAGATTCGTATATTTCTAAATATTCATATTTTTTTTTATTTATTTTAAAATAAAAATGGTGCATAAAACTGTCAGTGAAATTGTTACTTTTTAAATTTCACACTTAAAACATCAAATGCAACGCTTCTCTCCTTTGATCGGGTCCTAATGTTTTGGAAAGTAAATGCAACGCAAATGCAAGTAGTTACAGGAATAATTGTTTTCGTTACGAAAAATGTTAGAACAATGTATCCAAAATTTCATTATATAATTTCATTTTATATTTAATTTTGAAATTTAATAAATTTTAAATGAATATAAAAAATTGAGAAGTAAATATAGACATTTTAGGTTAAAAAGGCATTTTTAAATTTATTATTGTTTATCGAATTCGTACGAAACACTACCAAAGATTAAAATGAAGCATGTGTATTTTTAAATATGATCTATAACATACGTTTCATACATGTGACGTAATATGATTTTTAGTGAGCCTGTATGAATTATTTAGATTATGAAAATATTATATAGGACAAAACAGAGAAAAGTAATGGAGGAGGAGAATTCTTTTATTTAAAACATTTCAGCACAAAATCAAGCAATGAAAAAGACTGAATATATACGAATTTTTTCTAATCACTGGAATGATTCAGACGTTAGTTTACTTTCGAAAAAACAAAAATCTATTAGCATTGAACCAATCATATACACTCAAGAGCCAAAACATTATGACCACCTGTCAATAACGAATTGACCCACCTTTGGCTCGCAACACAGCTTCAACCCGCCTTGGCATGGATGCAACAAGTCCTTGGTAGATGACCGGAGACAGATTGTACCAGATGTTTAAGCAACGGTCACGCAAATTCGAGATATTGCGAATTGGTGTAAGTCCTTTGAACTCTGAGCTGCCGTCCCATGACATCCCAAATGTGTTCTATCGGATTGAATTTCCGGTGAGTTAGGCAGCCAGGACATTAATAGGAATTCAGCATCATGTTCCTGGAACCACTTCAACACAATTTTAGCCTTGTGACACGGGGCGTTGTCCTGTTGGAACATTCCATTTCCAGCTGGAAAAACAGAGGCCATTTAAGGGTGCAACTATTCCTCAATGATGTTCAGATACCCTGTAGCATTCATGGTCTTCTCTACCACAACCACGGATCCCAGAGATGCTCAAGAGAACGTCCCCCAAAGCATAATACCGCAACCCTCGGCCTGTGTATGACCTACTGTACATTGAGGGAGCAACTGTTCGCCTGGAAGACGGCGTATCCTGACACAGCCATCGGCGTGATGAATGACAAACCGTGATTTATCTGACCAGGCAACTCTCTCCCACTGATCCATGTACAAGTCGCGATGTTCCCGGGCCCAGTGCACGCGCAGTTGGTGATGACGCTTGGTCAGCAAAGGCACACGAGTGGGACGTTTGCTGCATAGCCCCATATCCAACAGTATCCGTTGAACAGTGTGCTCCGATACTATTCTACTTGACCGTGCATTGTATTGGGCTGTAAGAGGAGCCACTGTCTGGCTCCGGTTTTGCTTCACCATGCGACACAGTCTCCAACGACCTTTTCTTTGATAGCGTGTGGACGTCCGACACCATGTCGTCTACTGCTGGTTTCACCATAATTCATCCACTTTGCGTAAGTACTGACAATTGTAGATCGCGAACAACCCACGTGTCGTGCAGTTTCGGAAATACTTGTTCCGAACCTTCGAGCCATTACAATCTGCCCTCTATCAAAGTCACTTAGATCCGCAGCCTTTCCCATCACACACAGAAGTAAGTGAAAGAATGATTCTTCTGACTCTCCAGCAGCAGTTAAATACCACTTCCACCTGAGCACGTGCCTTCCACGTCATCCAGGCGAGTTCATTTCAAAATGTAGGGGTGGTCATAATGTTTTGGCTCTTGAGTGTATGTTTTTCTTATGTTTATTAACTTAAGGACTTTTGATAGTAAGAATTATATTTATCCAAATAAAAGAAGTGTTCTAGTAAGAATTGTTTCATTAAATATATTCAATGATATTCAGATAATTTATTGATAATAATCCACATCTACCCAAAATGATACTTCAGACTATAATTTAACATTATTCTCAATATATATATATATATATATATATATTAAACTTAAGAGTATGCAATTTAAATATTATTACTAGAGTATAATAAATGTATATATATATATATATATATATATATATATATATATATATATATATATATATATGCTCATTGCCATAAAAATTTGCGTACCAAGAAGTAAGATTGGGAAAAATACGAAACCTGGCATGAAGATACGTGTCAGGAAGATATGTAAATGATTAGAATTGCAGCGTGATTGCTGATTGCTTAATGCTATCCGAGAGAGCGTAGAAAGTCATTCTCTTTGGATTATAAAACAAGTAAGCTGAGCTTGTTTGCTAGCATTTGATCTGTTGCAGAGGGACACTTTTTAACTAAAGATGCTATTACGCCACCATCGGGGATAATATGAGCAGCAGTCAGAGTTCGAGAAGGGAAGAATCATAAGGATGATGGAAAAAGGTTGGTTTGCTCGTCGAGTAGCTCGCCTCCTATGCCAGTCTGACTTTACTGTGAGGAGGTGTTGAGACCAGTGGAAAAGAGAGAGATGTATTACACGGCGACAAGGCTGCAGATGGCCATGACAGACAAATAGTCGAGAAAACCTTCACATCATACGACACTCACGAATAGCGCCAACTGTCTCATTGTCCACCATCCATACACAGGCATCACTTTCACTACGAGGCCTTGTGTCACTCGGTATAATTGCAAGGCACCTGGCTGAAGGACATTTGCTTTCGCGGCTCCCATTATGGGGAGGGGGAGTTAATAAAACCATCAGTTCCCATAAATTCATATCAGAAGGTGTAGGCTAAATAAACAACTGTGAAAGACTAAAAGACACGAGATACAAAGGTAAGCAACAATTCGTTTATTTTAAACTTAACAATAACTTTAAAACGTGACCTTCACAGGTCTGGAATCTGCGAAGCAAGTGTGCGGAGAGAATATTGTTCCCTCCTTTTCTACAAATCTGCTTGCAGCTCCGCAGTCAAAAATGATGTCAAAAAATGACGTAGGAAAGCCGCCACATACTGCCATTGACATTCACTCATCGTCAACTCCGTTGAGAGTGGTGTCGCGCTCGCAGGGATTGGCCTGAAACCGAATGGAATCAGGTCTATTGCTACGAATAGAGATTTAATTTGAACAGTGATGACAATTGTGCACGTATATGGAGGCACTGTGGTGAACATCTTGATCCTGCCTTTGCTGTGCAACGGCACACTGCTCTCAGAACTGATGTGATGGTATGAAGAGCCATCGCATACGCACATGGTTCCCCCATTATTAATCCCCGGCACCACGACAACTGTGAGGTTTATTTGTGACATTCTTTAGCCATTTGTGTTTCCACTTATGGCAGGACACCCTCCCAGGAGTAATTTTTAAGCAGGACAATGCTCCTTCGCAAATAGCAAGCATATTCACAGGACTGCCTCCGCTACTTTTCTACCCTTCACTTTACTGTTGGATCCCCAGATTTGTCACTGATCCTGCATATCTGACATCATTTAGGATGGCAAGCTATACAGCCTACGAGTTTGGTCGAATTAAAAGCTCATTTACAGCTACTGTGGAACGAAATGTCATCATAACGGAAATCATAACGAAACTTGCATGCCTCAATGCCTGACCGTATCTTAACATACATTCAAGCTAGACATGCCGAACAGCGTACTAAATTATCCTATAATTTTTTATTTGTAAATTATCCTATAATGTATGACTTTTTTGCTTAGATTTTGTTATCACTTACATCAAAGTTGTACTTACGTTTGGAAAATTTTGTTTTAATTTTTATTTTTTATATTTCGCTTTGGAAATTAGTATATATATATATATATATATATATATATATATATATGGTTTCTGTAGAAATAAAATTTTACGGATTAATAAACTCATAGATTAGGGTTCATTAAAATTCATAAATTAAGAAAAATGCCTCTTTTATGAAACATATGAAATGAAATTCCATGAATGAATAAATATGATTAATGGGGTAACAAAACTCTTATTAAAGGATTATTAAATTCTTGCACTGGATTTCTTTGTGAATGTCAAAGGAAAAAAAATCACTTTTATCAAACAAACCACTTTCACCATCTTGCTTAGATTATTTTTCAAAATTTTTCAGCTAAAATTCTGGTAGTTTCAAATTTTTCCACACATTTTGAATTCATGGAATTTTCATTTTGGCTTATAAAACTTTTTTGTTGAGATTGTTGGGTTTCTGTAAAGTACTTTTTATGTGGCTATTATTTCAAAAACCAGATTTGCATTCATAAATATTACGTTTCATTTCATTTAGGTTTTCTTTCATGTCTGGGTTCGTACCTTTTATGAATTCAACTTTATTTTTTGTCATAATTTATTGGCCATCCAAGGAGCTATGGTTTTTGTTGGATCACTTTTAGCGTACCAGATCAATTTTCAATTTGTTATCGGTTGTTTCAGCTTTAATTACATTTAGCTTAAATATATTTAATTTAACCAATTCATTTCAATTTAATTATTATCAATATTATTTTTGACAATTAGTAGAAAATTGCAGTGCCCTCATTTTTCTTTTAGGTACAAGTCATCTTTCACAAATCTTTTTCTCTCTCTCAAATCCCTAGAAGTGTAATCATTATTTTACAAGAATATCTACAGAAATATTTTATTGAGAGAACAATTTCAATCCTTCCAGTTTACAAAAAAGTATTAAAAGATTTTTTTCCAGCTCGCCTAGATGGGAAACTATGCAATGAAAAAATATTAATTTTTCTAAATAATTTTTATAAAATTAATATTTCCAATATATAAGAATTATGCATCATATGTAGCCTAAAATAGTAGATTGAGAGTAAATATAATTAAACATTTTTTTTCCTGTGAAATATTTTAAGGAGAGGAGAAAAATTTTTTTAAAAAAGGAATGAGAGTAGTAAAGAAAAAATACTGAAGAAAATAATTCCGAAAATGAATGTTTATACGAGTAATAATAAGAATATGAATATAAAATTGAAATAAAATGTAAACATTAAGAAGAAATTCTTGTTTCTCTTGGTTCTACCTAGCCTGGTTTATCAATTGGTAGTTTACTAACGTTGATATATGTAGCAATACGATAGCTATTGGTGACGATCCTTCCAATTTAAACCGCAGTCATGTGACATAAACGGTATATCTATGCTCCTATCTTTCCTTTATGAAAAGTAATGTTCAATGTCTGTATTAGGTCTCCTCCAAATTTATTTCTATCGTTATATTCGAAATGTCTTATTGTTCAAAGGAAAATTTTAATAATTTGAGCAACATTCTTATGTAACACATCGATTAATTATTGTCTTTTTATTTTACTTATTGGATACAAGAATGCTGTAATAATACACTGCTTCATTTCCTTCTTAGAAAACTAAACTTTTATAAAATTAATATTCTGTGAAATTCAAGTGGGATTTTCGTTCATTAACCATAGACTCTTGTACATAAAAATTTTGGAATGTTTTTCACCCAACAAACGATAGACCTTCGGCAACGTTGCATAGAATTCTATGAGTTATATTGACTTGAACTTAAGAGAACCTTTTCTTAAAAAGAATTAATTCGATGTCTCAGTGTTTGAAGTAAATTATTTTGTCTTCTGAAGAAACATTACTGATTTGTCAAAATTAAAGCCATGAATTTAAATCATATGACTTGAAAATGAATTTATTCCATTAATTACTTGAAAAAAAATCAGCCGCAAAGGGACTATATAATATAGGAAGGTCAATGAAAAATATAGTAAAAAATCGAATCAGAATTTTGTTTTTAATCTAAGACCTTTATTTGTTCATTTACTCTCTCGCATCATGAAAGGATATTTTTTTTTGTTTAAAGTTGCCATCTTGAAAGAAACTGTATTATATCAGCAATAAAAATTTGTATTGAATTATTTAAATTCTTGCAACGCATAAGGGTTTCATGGAATTAAAAATGTTGAGTATTTTTATTACAATTACATTTTTCGAATTCATCAAACTTTTTATATCATATCACAGATCACAGAAAATATTAACTGTAAATTTCTAAAATATTTTCTCTGGTATTATACATTCTGTCAAATTTAAATCAATTTTGTTTGAACACAGAATATGAGAAATTATTTCCATTTAAAAAGCGAAGTAATGTCTGTGACTAACACTTCGAAAAATCCGAAGATAACAAAGAAAATCTGTGAACATATATTTACCAGACTCCAAGTTTTCTCATTTCCCTCTCAATGGAATACATCATGTACCAATCTAAAGTTACACTCTTTTCGTACCTGATATTTGTGTTTAAAAATAATAAATGTAATATATTCAGGAATACATACATATATACATATATAACGAGTTATGTATTATAAATATATGTAAAGAATATTTTTAACGAAAAAAGGCAAAAAGAAGGAAAAGAGACAAAAAAAAAAAAAAAAAAAAAAGAATAAACCAGATAAAACCGCATAGAATGAAATAACAGATTCTGAATAAATAAAAATATACAAATGAGCTATGGAATCAAACGAACAATAAACATAAGAAATAATACAAACAAATGAATAAAACAATACGATTAAGAAACAAATACAAGAAAAATAACAAATGCAATAAAAATAATATGGCGAATTCAATGACAAATGAATATAACTTTATCGAGCAGAAAATATATTTTAAAGCTTTAAAGGAAGCTGAAATGAAATTTAATAAAACTGGCTCCGAAGTAATTGGATAATGCTTTGTCTTAATTAAGTCGCAAATTTAATGAGAATCTGGTTACGAATCTCAAAGGCTCCCGAAATTCTATGATCCAGGTAAGTAAAGAGTTAAAAGTTTTGAATTGAAATCAACGATTATATTTGAAATTCCATAAAAATCATGAACATGATCCCCAGAAATGAGTTAAATATTTGGTTCAAAATAAACGTTAACGAATATTTTTAAAAGGAGATTAGTTGGAACAATAAAACATGTTTCCATTATCAAAATAAAATAATGCGAGTAAGGAAGACTAGGAAATGTAGCTAATCTGGGTAAACAAGTGCTACAGTTTGATCACTCACTCACTCACTCACTCACTCACTCACTCACTCACTCACACACACACACACACACACACACACAGAT
>BMAW01050335.1:45435-80643 GCA_019974015.1 Nephila pilipes
ACATATTTTTATATGTAAGTATAAGTATCATGATAAGTACGCTAACATAACTTAACAAAACAGAACGTAATTGAGAAAATTTGGCTTAAGTTTTTATAAAATGAACTATATGAAGTTTTTCAGTATTTGATCCGAATTATTTTCTTGAATTTTATTCTGAGATCCATAGTATTCAGTCACTGAAATCGATATTTTATTTTTGCATTCATTCTATAATTTTTTAATACGAAGAAATTTATTTTCTTAAAAATAATTTAGTGAACATAATATTGAAAATACGATCCGTAAGAAAACACTTTTGTTTCGATATTATTATTTTTGTTATTGGATAACTCGTTTGATCCAATAAGAAAATTAATTGGAGTAATATATTTTTAAACTCATTAATTCTAATAAATGCTTCATAAAAAAAAAGGTAATTATTTTTATTTTATTTTTAAAAATTAATTTTCATGAGGAATTTAAATATGTTAAATCTTAACGAAAATAGGTACTACTTATTTAGAAGAGCACAATTGGTTTGGTTTGTGTGTGTAGTTTTATTAACATTTTACTAGAAGCAACACGCGGGCTATTGGCAACGGACCTTTTCAATAATAACTACGGTCAAGTGATGAGAACGACCCCAGAGTGACACCTCTCCTAACTTTCACACCGAACCAACGGGAGTCATTTTCAGTCTCGACATATTTTTCTTCATTCATCCCCGGCTACACGGGGGGTCTTTCGTGTCATCAGGGCTCGAACCCACGAATCAATCAAAACAGCCAACCATGAGTCCGAGACCATGGCCACTGGACTACCGCTTCCATTCAAAATGCAGGAAAAGGGACTGAAATTTTTCAACAAATATAGCGAAAGAGAAAAACTTTAAAAATTGTTTATTCTGAGTTAATGTTTTTAAAGAGAAACCTTTGACAAGAAAAATATGATAGTCATAGACGTAATGAATATAAAACAAAGTTTATACTCATAAATACTTATTTCACTGCAATCACAGTTATGTGATGGAATATTGGCTGAAAGTTGCATAATACCTACTCAGACTGAAAGCCCCGCTATCGAATTCACCCTCAAAACTTTTATTCTGACTGCCTCACATTCAAGTGATTTCTAATTCCGAGAAAATCCCTTTCAAAAACGAAGTATATTTTGCAGTTGTCATAGAAACACCTCTCACCAGTTTTTTTTTACCTCAGTTGAAAATGTTTTGTATACATGTGTTCTGCATTTTAATATATATATATATATATATATAACATATCTGTGTGTGTATGAATCTCTCCCTCTTTCTCTTTCTCTCTCTCTCTGTGTATATATATATATATATATATATAAGATTCCCTTTAACACGGTACTCTTTTTCAAAATTTTTTTTTGGAGACAGTAATATTAAAAGTAACTTATGTATTGTTTTCATACTATATTATTAAACTGATTCTGAAAATAAAAAGTCAATTTAACTAGTCCTTATTTTAAAATTTAAAAAAATTTAAAAATTTTGAAGTTTTTTTAAACTCTTATAAAATACACAATTTTTGAAATTTTTTAATTATTTTGAGTGATTTATATTTCATACATTATTGCAAACAAAAGTTAGTATGGATTTGAAAATCTGCTTATTTGTTGATTTTTAATAATTATTTTTCTAGCTAAACCTGGAAAAAACAGGAAATTTTTTAAAATATTAACTTTAACATTTTTTAAAAAAATAACTAGGGATCCCAGACCTAAATCCATACTAACTTTTATAGAACACATATATCTCAGTATGTATAAAAAATTTCAAGACTCTATCTTGATCAGAAAAAAAGCCTTAGGGATTAGAAAACACTTACATCTTCAAAAATTAAAGTCTGAGAAAAATGCATTTAAAGTTTTTAAAGGCATAAAACAAAAACTAATAATACTTGCAAAGATCTAAATTTTTAATATATTATTTAACTACTTATATAATATATGAAAACACTACTTTAATTGAATATTATGTCAAATATTTTTATTTATTCAAAATATGTTTTTGCAAAATATCGATATAGCATTTTTTACGATGACAGATAATTCAGCTTAAAGTTAACATAATAATTTCACAAAAGTTTTAAAACACAATACACTTATAAAAAATAATAATGATATAAATAAAAGTTTAAAAGAAGTTAAAAACTACCAGGTTTGTACATAGCACCTAATTTTTTCTGAATTTTAAATCGACGCAATTTAGCAAGTTTTATTTTTTTCTGCGCAACTTTAAAATTTGCAGATTTCCTTTTCTTTCTGAAATAGGTTCTCCTACAATGAATAAAGTACACTAAATGTTCTGATGACAAACTTGTTACAAATTCAATTAGCATCCTGAAATGTTTTTAGAGTTTTTAATGTTCCAACAATAAATTCAGGTATTGCACTCGACATGGCAATCAACATGACTCCTAGAAGCTGTATTTTCTTTGGAATATTTGTCCCATATCATCGAATGTAATGCTTCATTAGAATTGTGTGTCAAACCTCTGACACATGTGCTTAATAATTCAGTTGATGCTAATCGCTGATAAATAGGCAAGATTTTGGGCAAATATTCTTCGTTGATTGTTATTTTTACCCAATCTTTGTGAATACCTGATTTTTTTCCACGTGCTAATGATAACTGGTAAAAACACCAAGAGTCAAAGAGCAAGATTGTGTCCCGGAAACTAATACTCTCAGATCTTTCCCATAACTCAAAATATAAACAAACATAAATGATTTTAGTAGTGAAAGTTGAAGTTAATATCTACTTCTCTGCAAGTATCGATATTATTTAAAAAATATCAGTAATTAATTAAATTTAAGAATGGAAAAATGCTTTAAAATGAAACCGAAACTAACCACGCCCCCCTCAGCTGCCAAAAATAGTGACTGACAATGCTCAGAAAACTTCAAATATCTTAAAAACTAATTGGTTAATAGATCTAAAATTTGGGGGCAAGATTCCCAAATGTATGGACTACAGGAAAATGCAAAAAAAATTTTTTCGATAAATTTGTCATTTTTAGGGTACAGTGTAGCCTTAAAATAAGTGTTCATGTTACTGTTTGAAATGCTCCTGACAGTGAAAGGATCTGTGGTTATTGATATTTAAAAAAAATTATAAGGAAATTTTTAAATTGCAAAATAACTTATATAAACATATTACGATTTGTTGCATTAATATTTATAGTTGTTGATTATTTACAAATGTTCTAAGAAACGAGATGTTGCTAGAATTGAAATACCGAAATTCTGAATATTCTAAAAACAATTCAATTATTTTTATGAACACCATTGGAATAAAAAGGGTTTCCTTAATTTTGTTTAGTTAAAAATTCTATATTCTTACTTTCTAATAGCATTTTCTGTTGTCTCCCTTAATCTATCTCATTTTCATTACATTTCCTTTTCTTTGAATGAAAATCATGTCATAAAATTTAATTATTTATTGATGATCACAACCACCTTTTTTAAAAGGACTGTCACTGCTATTGATATTCTTTTTTGAAAAGTCTATGCACAACAAAAGTTGTATTTGTCAAAATATTCCAGCGAAAAGTCACTTTAGTACAAAAGTTTCCTATCCCCTTTAAAAGATCTCTAAGATTTACATATGAATTTACTACAAAAGCGAAGTTTACTTTTGCAGGTAAAAAATGTTTTTAAATCTGCACTTTTGAAGAACTTAGTATATTTATTTTGACTATTATTATTTCAATATCGTTTTTCTCAAAAGTATATTCCGTTAACTCCCTTTATTGGATGGCACGTGATTACTGAGCTTAAAAATTGAATTTAGAAAAGTTAATTACTTAGGCGTTTTTTTTAATTGAAGTTCGCATGTTATACTCTAAAATAACTGCGGTAACATTAAGGTGAAATTAAAAAGTCCAAGACTCCCAAAGCACGCAACCGGAAAACATTCAACATGAAAGTAATGTTTTCTCTCCTGAGCTCAACGACCGAGTAATAAGCGTAACATTGAATGGATAATATCTAGAGCAGGGGTCGCCAAAGTGGTCTATATAGACCCCTAGGGGTCTATTTAACAACAGTAGGGGTCTATCTGACCCAAGGGGTCGAATGGGGGTCTATTGGGACTCGAAGGAAAAACAGTTCTTAATACGCAAATCACACATATCTAACTGCGTACGTAAAAATTTAAAATATTTTTATAATTGACTTAATATTATATTCTTCATAGAAAATAAAATAATAAATCAGAAAACAATCTGCCCCTTTTTTCCTTATGTGTTTTCGTATGTATACCGTGACGTCACAACTTGACCTAGTGATCAGTTTGTTATTTGCACGACTCATAGTATGTAGCCAGAAGAGCGATTGAGGCTTATCCGTGTCTCTTGCTGGCGAACCCATCAACCAATTAGGAGCCTTTGGCGAGCGAATTTATGAACTTATGAAAGACTCTGCGGGTACCTAGGCGGCGTAGCCGCCTTTCCAACCCGTATCTTGCTGGTAACTTCGATGATGACTGGAGAAAAAATAGAGTTTAGCTGGATTTAATAAGTTTACTTGCTGTAGTTGTTTCGAAATCGATGGGAGTGAAAAGGAGAGAGGACCGACAAGCGGTCACCCTCCCGTTCAATGTCCGCAGCTCCGCGTGCTGTATTATAGTTCATCGGTGGTGCTACCGGTCGTACAACGGCCGGTTCTGTAGGAAGGCTTGTTTTCTGCTTGAAGTGGAGTTGATTAACTGAGGTTGAAGTGAGCCTTTGAAATAGGGATGGAAAAGTGCTTTACTATTGGTTGTCCTGGAGATCGGCTATTTCAATGGGGGAGGTGCATGCTCGGTAATGGGGTATGAGTTTAAAATATTGTCTATTAAAAGAATTAAGTTGTAAATAATAAAAATTTATATAACAATAGTAAAGAATTATGGGGGTTCATAGGAGTCAAGTAATATCTGTCTAGGTCTTTTAATTTTAGGATGCAGGATATAGTTTTCAAGGTTTTGGATATTAGAGTTATTAATGGTGTTTAAGGATGCAAAGAAATTTTTTGAAAAATCTTGGATGTGTTTTCTGAATGTTTTAATTTTAAGAGCTTTTTTAATTTCAGTATTCCTCATGAACCATCTGGCTTTAGCAATCATTCTAAGAGTAGAATTTTGAGCTGTTTCTAGTATTTTAATGTTAGAATTACAGGAATAACCCCAAACCGGGCATGCATAAGATATTACGGGACGCATCACGGAGGTGTAGAGAAGCTTTTTGTTTTGTATTGTCATTTGTCCATTCATTGTTTTCTATTGTCATTTTCTATTTGGCGAGCGACGACACTGACGTTGGCTTTCTATGCATTAAGCGAGAAGGGAATCTTCAGTACTCCGTTTTCTTTCTTCTTATGTTTGTGGTTTTAGTTTTTTTCTTTTTTATACGGCAGTTACACATCGTGTCGTTGGTTCGCCCTTTGTCTCCATCGCAAACCATACGAGCCTTGCATATGAGTCAGGTGCATATGTGCGCTTGTCCAACTCTGCACTGGATGCTACAAACGCAAATATATGCATTTTCAGCTATTTTTGTGAACTGTGAACAGTATTAAATGCTTGTAGTGTCATTATTACTACTATTATATCTACCATTGGATAATTAGTTATTGTTTCTATAAAACTATTGGTTTAGTTTTGATATCAATTTTAATTATTGTTACTTGTGAAAGGGTAAGCTTTAATAATGTGGATTAGTATAATATACCAACTTAATTTTAACTTATTTACAGAACCCTAATTTAAAAATGACAGCTTCAGTATCTAAAAAGAAATGTCGGTATTATTCATTGGATTACTTAAAATTTGGATTTATTTGTTCACCGACAAATGAAACTATTCCTATGTGTCTTATATGCGAAAAAACTTTTGGAAATGAATACATGAAACCGTCAAAAATGAAAGATCATCTTGAAAGGCTTCATTCAGATAAAAAAAAATGAAGAATTAGAATTTTTCAAAAACCTCAAAGAAAAATTCTCATGTCGATCAACTCTAAAAAGTTTTATGAAACAGTCTACTGAAATTGAAAATGAAGGAGGATTAATTGCTTCGTACAAGATTTCGCTTAATATAGCAAAGAGGGGAAAACCCCACACAATCGCAGAAGAAATTGTAGTACCTGCAATTAAAGACGTCATTGAGAATGTGATGAAAAAAGACTCTACTAATGTTTTAAAGTCTTTGCCATTAAGTGCAAATTCTGTAAAACGGCGTATTGACGAAATGGCCGAAGAAATAGAAAACACAGTAGTTTCGGAGCTAAAAAATTGCAAGTTCTCTATACAACTTGATGAATCTGTTTTTGGCGTTTCTGCTATTCTTATGGCGTATGTTAGATATTTCAGTAAAATTAAAGGAGAAGTCATTGATGAATTTTTATTTGCTAAATATCTTGAAACCGATGGAAAGGGAGTGACAATTTTTAGATGTTTACAAGAATATTTAAATAAATATGACATTCCGCTTGAAAATATAATAGCAGTAGCCACAGATGGCACACCTTCTATGGTAGGGCGTTACCGAGGTTTTGCTACATGCCTCAAAGAAAAAGTGCCCGGTATTCGTACTATTCATTGTGTGTTGCATAGACACAACTTAGTAGCAAAATATCCGAGTTCAGAGTTACATGAAGCTTTACAGTTTTGTATTAAATCTATTAATCAAATTAAAGCTCAACCTCTTAAATCAAGATTATTTGCCAAACTTTGTGAGGAAAACAATGAGTTATTTAACCAATTACTTCTGCACACCGAGGTTAGATGGTTGTCTAGAGGTGTATGCTTGCAACGGCTCGTCAATTTATTTGACTCCACGACAGAATTTCTGAACGAAATAAATCCTGTTCTAAGCAATGAACTCCAAAACAATAAGAACCATATTTTTTTATTTAGCAGACTTATTTGGAAAATTTAATGACGTTCAAACAAAACTGCAAGGAAAAGATGTAACAATTATCCAAGCTCGGACAATACTGTTAGGCTTCCAAGTAAAATTAAATTTATTTAGATCTTCATTGCTACGTAAGGATTATAAGTATTTTTCAAATCTGCAACAATTAAAAATAAAAGAAGAAAACTTGGAAATATATACAAATCATCTTCAAAAATTAAGCGATGATTTTAAACTGCTCTTTGTTGATTTGGAAAACATCGACATCCCTGATTGGATTATTGCGCCATTTTCGGCGCAAATTGATAACGTCGACATCAACATACAAGATGAGCTTGCTGAACTATTGTCCGATCTTGAAGCAAAAACGCTTATTAAAAATTTGACAATACATAAATTTTGGACTAATATAAATATAAAGCAAAAATATGTGAAATTTTACGAAATGGCTCAGCCATTTATGCTGGCGTTTCCAAGTTCGTATATGGTTGAAGCCGGTTTCAGTCACGTTAATCCAATTTTAACTAAAAACAGAAATAAATTAAATGTGGAGCTTTGAGGGGATTTACGGTTAAAATTGACTAATTTCGAACCCAATATAGCGAACCTTGCCAAGAAACACCAGGCACACTCATTTTATTAAGAAGTAAAAAATCTGTAGCAACTTTACTTACTGTTTCTGATTTATTAAATATTTAGACTAATATATAGTTTTATTTTAATTACCTGAAAATTATCTTTGTGGGGTCTATGGAGATTTCGAAAAATTATATAGGGGGCGATGATCAAAAAAGTTTGGTGACCCCTGATCTAGAGGTTTCAATAGAACATTCCTTTTAAAGACATCCCGTGTGTTTGCTCATTATTCATTGATTTCCTTTCACGAGTTAACGAATTCTTCACAGAAATGCTTCAAGTGAATTTTACTCAAGGGGGGTAAAACAAACAGTGTATTTCTAACTTCAAAATAGGCTAATGGGTCAACCACTAGAAACGTTGGCATTGAAACTGAATTGAAAATAAACTGAATTTTCAAATCAAAGAAAAGATGTTATACATTACTATATTATTTAACAAATCACGCGAGCATTTGAAACGTTTCACGAGATGCAAAGACTAAAATTTATATTTAACTCACTTAATATAAAGTTGAAAATGAACAGGAAATTATATGCTATGTCTTTTTTTTATAGATAGCAAACTAGTAAGATATCAATCTTTACGAATGAAGGACTCAATATTCAAAAATGGTAACATTCTGTCAACGTGTTTTATTCAAAATTTATTTTTAAATTAGATGCGCGTATAATGTTTAATTATTTTCACGTAAGTTATACTAATTGGTATTTCGCCTTTTTGAAGCAGAATGTACTATAATAAGGGAGATACGATTATAAAGTAATTACATTTGTTTTACACTACTGTAAACATTAACGCCCACACATAGGATTAATTGATTTTATTAACGTCGCACTCTATAAGCAACACAAGGGCTATTGGGGACATAAACACATTAAGGAACTATGCGTGATCAATTGCATTGTTACCGAGAATAGGCATTTCTTGTTCTAATTCAATGTGTATTTTAAAAAATGTAGGGAATTTAAATTAATTGAAGTTAAAGAATTTTGACAAGCATTGATATTAAAGTCTTAGCGAACTGAGTCACGTTTGATAGCAGAATATAATACTCTAGGTTCTGTATCTTATAATGTGTTACTTCTTCGATGCCATCTTTAACCGAGATCATTTTTTATATACCTCATTCCGTTCAGCCTATGTTTTCAGAATAATAATGAATCTTTTTTTTTTGTTAATAATCCTTTAATAATAATCCTTTTCTTCATAAAATATCAGTAATAAAATATAAACTTAATCGAGCTAAATGCTTTTATTTTTAAAATCCAAATCCATACTTTTAAAGTTCCGCTTTAGATATGAAACTGTAAAGAAATCTCAAGCCCCTCCCACCTAATAATGATGATAATTTTGGTACAGTATAGCAATCGGTGGTCTCTCTCTCTCTCTCTCTCTCTGTATATATATATATATATATATGTGTGTGTGTGTGTGTGTGTGCGTGTGTGTGTGTAATGATTTAACTTTAATTCATATTAGCTTCTCATAATAATAATTTAAATTCCAAATTTTTCCCATTCTCTCATTTAAAAATAAAACGTTTATTCTTATTTCCTGATACCATTCCTTTTTAACTCTAATTTATGCAATTACGCGTTCTTAAAAATAAGCTGACAATGCAGATTCCACGTCTTCAGACCTGTAGGGATTCTGCCTACCAGAATTTATGTCTGCACTTAAAATCCCTCGAAATCCTAACATTCTCTCCACATGTTCTATGACGTTTATTGTGAAAATTTCCCGGTATATAACCCAAAACTCAGCGAAAAACCTTTTCTTGCTCTTATACTTGCTCTCATAATCTTACGTTCTTACTGTTCTCTTCTCTTTATCCAATGCCGGAGTTGTATTTCCTGCAGTGTGGAAAAAATCTCTCTCTCCGTTTCAATGAAATAATTAATTAAAATTGAAATTAGCTTCGACTACTTTTGAAACTTAACCATTTAAAATATTTAAAAGAAAGGCAAAACACACACACACGCACATATATATATATATATATATATATATATATGTGTGTGTGTGTGTGTGTGTGTGAGTGAGTGTGTCTGTGTGAGTGTGTGAGTGAGTGTGTATAAAATTTATAAATTGCTTAGTGTTTTTTTTTTTTTTTTTTTTCATTTTTTGTAACATTCTAAATTTTTTTCTTCAAACGTTTTCTTCCATTAAAATGTGTATAGTTTTGCATTTTTTGTAATATATGTGGGTATATATATGTTTATATTAATATGTTTATCTTTTGTTTTTATAGTATGGTTTACAATATATATTAGTTCTTGACAGTTTCTTGTAACAGTATTCATATTCAATATTATTTTAATTTGATTTTTTTAAAATAAAAATTTACTCTAATTTTAGACTTTTCACCAGCGAGTGACAGTTATTTTCAGTACACTTTTCATTCTTGTTTCATTAGTCTTGGATCAAAAATTTTTCTGTGGCTGGGGGAGTTTTGAAATTACTTCATTCAAAAACTAACAAATTATTTATATGTTTCATTCAACATTTTATTTATATATAATATGTTGAATTTTCCTATACATACTTTAAAACAGAAATTTGTATATTTGGGTACTTTGTATACATTCTTTATAAGTAGAAAATCATAAAATATCTTAAACTTGTTTTTAACTTATATTATACGGTCTCAGTATACTAAGAAAATTATTCTCATTTCCCCTTTCTTGACCCAGGGGGGGGGGCTTTACTTTGTTATGATGTTCAGCTCATGGTCGAATTCGTTTCAATCAAAATGAGGGTACTAGCCCTGATGTAACTAATGACCCATCATTTTGCAGTATGATGTACGTAAAGTTGGTCAAGTCTTAAAGACCGTGGTGTGAAACTTCTAAGAGTGGAGTGCCTTATCCGATATAGTTCTCGTTAATTGACAATGGTTCAAAATTGCGAAGTCCTACACCCAAAGCCTCGTGTTATTTATTAATGCAACGTTTATAAGCAATCAATCAAACTCTTTATTTTTCTCAACATGAGAATTAATTTTAAAAAATATAAAAAAAATATCAAATATTGTATATTATATTTTCATTTTATTTATATTTATATTTAATTAGCTATTTATAATAATTACATATATATATATATCTTAATTGAATTCAGAAATAAAGTGAACTTGATTATTAGGTGACTTTTGTCCATGCATTTAGAATCGCTCTTTTATGTCGATATACTCACGTCTATATTTTTTACATGTTTCAATGAGAGTCAAAGTTCTAAGCTACAATAGTTTATTTTTGTTAACAAATTATACATATCTTTATAATGGATCACAATGAAACACACAATCAGCTTCAATAGATTTGAATACATTTCTGTAGAGATGAAATTATTCTTTTCAACTGCACTTTAACAGCGCTAACATAAAATGCGAAGTATAAAAATTTTCATTCATCGGCAAATTGTGTTGAAATAAATTGCTCAACCGTAATTGTTGTGCAAACGTAATATCGAATGTGAATTTTCTTTTTCTTTCAAAATGGAAGACTCAGTTTTTGTACTACGATTTCTCTGTGTAAACATACAAAGAGGTATTGAACATGGTTAATTACCACTGAAAATAACATTAAGATAGTTGTTTTCTTTTTAATTCTTTATACTCAACAAACTTTTCTCATTTAATATCATTTGCTTTCTTGTAAAAGTAAAATGAAGTAATTTAAGAGCTAAAATATTTTTATCATATTATTTATCATGATTTATGTAAAAAGGATCTTTATCTTACGAATACATATTACTAAATGCATATGTAAAAAATTTCTAATTTGAATACTTTTCTTAATTGTATAATCAAAATTATTTGTTTATTTTTAACTTACAAGTCTTATTAATTTTTTGAAAAAATGTTTTAAAAATTATGATTTTATATATTACTCAGTACCTCAAATTAGTAAGGGAAAAGTAAATTGAAATGGAAATTATAAATTTTGGAAATAGAATATGAAAAATAGAATAATTTAGTAGTAATCAAAAGGAAAATAAATTACACAATTATTACTTTAAATAAAATAACTAGCTAAGGCTAACCATTTAACAGTAACATATGAACGATAAGAAGAACTTTCATTCAAATATTTTCTTAAAAATAGTACACACACACACACACACACACATATATATATATACTAATAATACAGATTTTGCAGAGAGATTTTGTTGTGGTGCATGTAGGTAAGAGGTTTCTGTAAATTATGCAATAAGATGTAAATTTTATAAAAGGATATTGTTGTGCGCAATGAACATACACTGGTGGTCATTAAAATTGTAACGCCAGGAAGGAATCATCTGGCGGACGTCATATTAAAATTAAAGGAAGGAAAGATTAAGGTATTCGAATGATTAGTACTTCAGCGCATCTAGACAACACAGGATGGAGAAATGACATCTGAATCACTGCATAAAAGAAAAGTGGTGCAGTTGCCTTCTCATTCGGAAAGTGTTTTGTAAGGACAGAGTTTGCTCAAAATAACGTATTATGCTTCGAATATGAAGATGAAGCAATTGCCAGCAAGTTTCGAAATTCGATATAGAAAGGGTCGTTGCGTAACGATAGTATGAATTATCCTTCCGAGGTATTGCTGATCGCATTGGTCGAAATCGACAACTGTCAAGGGAATATAGTAACAATGCGTTGCTAAGGTTTATATTGAATGGCAAGTAGGATCTCCACGCCCTCCAATGACTAACACCTGATGGGACAGACATATTGTAAGGTCCGCCTTGCAAAACGGTATAACCACATTCCGGGGCATTAATAAACAAATAGGCATGTTTGCATCACGCACAGAATTCGCTAGTATGGTGCGACGATGTTTGCAACAGAATCGACTGGCAGCACCGCAACCATTACCTTGGCTTCCCTTGATGATGCAACAAGTGCATCGATAAAGCTGGGTAAATGAGTGACACAATATCGTCTATCCAGACGAGTCTCTGTTCTGTGTGCAGTATTTCGACCGCCGTATACGTGTCAAGAGGATCCGAGGAGATCCATCGTCACCTACTTCTAAAGTTGTTTTTTTTCGTTCTCCGTTCTGCGTATAATATCCTAATATGGCCGTATACGTATCTGGAGATTCCGAGGAGACCGTTCTTCGCCTGTTTGTATTCGATATCCACATAGGGGCTCCACACCTGGTGTGATGGCTTGAGTAGCCATTGGGTATACGATACGCTCCTCTTTATATCAGACCGAAGGTAATTTGAATAATATCGGTACGTTTCTGGCATATTAGGTCAAGTGGTTGTGCTTTATCTTCGAGGCCTGCCCAACGCCATCCTCCAACAAGATGATGCAAAACAACATGTTGCACGTTTTGTGACTTTCCTGGATACACAGGGTATTCGATTGTTACCCTGGCTTGCACCTTATCCAGACCTGTCATCCAATGAATACAACTGGTCAAGTGTTGCTGAGATACTGGCCCACCACTCCTCTCCAGTAATGAAGTGTGGCAAAAACATGAAGCAGCATGGAATGAGTTGCCTGTTTCTGTCATCCAAGCTCAGTTCGACCGTAAGAGGGCTGTTTTAACTGCCAGGGGTGGCAGCTATTTTTTTCTAATTTCACACCCCTGTAAACCCATAAACTGCTTGCGAATTTAATCATTTTGTCTGCTTGTCATACCGTTTACATACAATGAATTTCTTTTTTGTATTAACTTTCCTTCATGGTGCTGCAACTTTAATGGCAAGCCATGTATATTAAATAATGCTTTACAAATATCCATATGCAGTAATAAAGGAAATAATAATCCTCTTTTAACTCTTAATAAGAAAATAGGTATTAATTTTGCCAATATTAAACATTTACATATTTTTATCGCCAAAATTAAGCCAAAATCCATTTAAATTCCGATGCGTTACAAAGGGCTGTATTACCTATATCACCAAATCTTGTACAATTTTACAATTGAGTTTTCAGAAAAGTATTGATAATCGTGAGCAGATTAATGTTTTTAAAGCAGCCTTGAAATTGTCAGATTCATGGAGTATGGGGAAATTTTCTCCTGAAATGAATATGATTTCAAAGGCTTTTTGAATTTCATCAATTCTGAGAATCTGATTACAGTTTTTTTTTGCTTTTATATAATATATATCATTTTAATAACTTAATGTAAGCAGTCTGCCTCAGGGAGGTTATGCCGATAATTGCCTTGTCAATCTTTATTTGCACTTCATAAAATTGTTTGGTTGGTTGGTTTCATTAACGTCGTACAGCAAGTAACACGAGAGCTATTTGAGACGGATCTCGTAATTTTAAAACTCAGTCTAGTGACGAGAAAAACACCTCAGCTAGGACCTCCCTCTTTTAATTTCCACACCACACCAAAGGTTGGATGTTGAGTCTCGACAAGTTTAACGTGCATCAGCCCCGTCAAAACGGAGGATCTTTAGTGAAATCAAGGTTCAAACCCATCTCCTGCGAGTCAGCGACCACTAGGCTACCATAAACACTTTTTTTTAAATTGAACATTTTGTTAATGATTCTTACTTATACGGTCATTACATTGATGATTTAATTATTTTTGTAAAAATGATATGTTTCCAGTGACTATGTTATCAATTGCAGAAATAGCTAAAAAAGCAACCTTCTCAACAAATACTAATATTTCTCTTCGTATCATCATGATAATGCAAGAGGGGGAGTATGCATCGACTCTCTTCTACAACAACGCCAAAAGTTAAAACGCCTTGGAACTATCCCGAATGAGACGTCTTTGTTTGCCTAGTTGGTTATGGCACAGCAAAAAGCGACCGACCAACTTTTCTTCGGACCCACTGATCAAGAGTTCGAAATATCCCCCTCCATCCAAGGTCATATCAACTATCTCTCCCTTTCCACGGGGTAGAAAAACTTCTCCCGATGTTTCGGAGAAAACGTCTTACCCTGAAGTGATAACTCGGGGTCTGAACATTAGATGGCAGCACAGCCTATAACTAAAGGTTGAATTTTCCCCGACACATGTCTATGTACGTCTAACAAAGACAACCAGACATAAATCACGACTACAGGGATATTCCAGCTCTGGCACTCGTGTCAAAGAGACCTACCACTTATTACACCTGTTGTGTGTGCATTAGCTCCCGATATTCATTCATTGGACACCAAATTTTAATCATTTGCATGCTCAGTCAGAATGTTTTTGCACACGAAATTTCATTACAATCGTGCAACTTTTTCTCGGTGCGTCATTTTTCTTAAAATTCCTACTATTAGCTCACACTCTTCCTATATATAGCATATATCTTGTTCGAATTTTCAATCGGTAATAAAATACATTTTATTCATCCACTCAAGTTCAAATACATTTTGATAAATTTGTAGTGGATGACACATGATGTTAATACAGTTTTTACAAATATTAATTCATTTAATTAAATTTAATAGGTGAAAATGTAGTTTAGTACAACCGCCTGGCTTGATGTCAAAAATTGCAAACTTTGCGATTTTTTTGGCTGAACTTTAAGTCTACAATCAAGGTAGCCACATTTGGCAAAATACCACCAAATAATTCCAGTCGCCAAAGGTGGTTGAGCGAAACTGCATTCCAACCATTTAATTTACTGGATGAATCAAGAAACAAGCTAATGCTTCTACTATATCATTTGTCTTGCAATCGCAAAGTTGGTAGAGCATCAGCGTAAACATCTTCATGCCTTCGTATTGAATCTCGTCGTAGGATAATTTTTTTTTATTTGATTTTCAAAGAATCAATTTTAGTTTTATATGGGAGAAAAAAATTCCTCTTATATGAAATATTTAGCAGGACATAAATTTAGGAATAAATATCGTCAGTGACAAAGCGTGTAGATAATTGTAAAAAATTTCTTTTGCCATTTAAAACAAATATTACATGAATTCACAATTTTTCTACACAATAACCTGTTTTGTATTAACCAAAATTGCTACCGGAATTGATATGACAACAGTTCTGGGCCCGGTTGCAAAAACTTAACATTAAAACAGCTTACAACTAAATTAGTCAATTTATGGGCCTTAGGAAGCAATATTGAATACTTTTTGCCAAATGGCAAATGAAAGTATGTTAAACAACACTTGACTCCAATCCCGTTGCACCCTATCTCGATGTTCAGCAATCCACTTTCTTCAGGTCGCACGGTGTCTTCCCTTTGTCCTGTATTAAAAGCAACTGTTTTTGTAGCATAGTAGTATTGTTGGGATATATCTTTCATCAATTGGTGTAGTAACGTGCGAACAATCTAAGGACGTCTAACATTCCCTGTTTCTTGGTATCGATCCTACAGACATAAAATGACACTCCTTGTCATTCCAAAAACTGGCTGCCATAAGTCTTTGCTTTGCACAGATGCAAGTTTCCCTATAATACGCGAAGCCATGGGTTCCAGTAAATCACGTTGTTACGACGTTTTTAAGTCACTTCTTTTCAAGACATAAGCTGAGCAATTGAGTTCCACAGTTGAGATAGTAGAAAAAGGAGCTTCTACGATAAATCATGATTGCTGAATTTTTATCCTTTATCTTGTTAATGAAGTCATAAAAGTAAATTTGTAGAAAGTTTTCTTCGTCTCTTACATTTAAAATTATGAGTAATTTTTATGTTAGTTACCAGTGTAAATATATTTGCATATTTTTGTAAAAACCGTGTTTTCAACTTATTATTTTGAGTTGTGTATAATTAAGTTACTTATATTTCATACAAGTATTTATAATCAAAAATTCAAAAAGCTTCAAGTTGAAGTTTTGATTTCGAATTCTTACATTTACTACAACTGTAAGAAACACCTGTTCAAAAGAGCGCTTACTGTAATTCTACCGTTCAGCAATCTACTTTCATGATTTTGGTAAATTAAAATATATTATTTTAGCATAAATATTGTTTAATTATTTTAATGTTATCAAACTTTAAGAAGGATCCAAAATAATAGTAGAAAAGTAATAAAATCAAAATAACTCAGAAAAAAGAGAATCCTTTCCTATATTTCATCAGGTAAAAAAAGTAAATAAAGAATTATTTTCATTTGTTAAAATTTGTCAATTGCTTCAAATAACTTAAGTCGCTGGCAGAATTTGTCAACTCTCCAAGTATTTTTACTACAAAAATTTATACGGCATAGAACAGAATATTGACGAGAACAATACAATTGATTTTCTTATTAAATATCTTGGCGTGCTGCTAGATGGCAGCATCAGTCTCGAATTCATGCATTTGGTTTCGGGACGATTCTCATGAACTTTTATATGTTCTTATTAGATATCTTGACTAGAAACCAGATGGCAGCATGTCAGCAATCATTGCGTTTGATATCGAGACGATTCTCACGAGAATGCGAAAACAATACAAAAAAATGCAAAATAAAATCTCTAACAAGACATTTTAGTTTAAAAATGTTGCAGTAAAATTTAATGAGTGTAATGAACAATAATATATTTCATCTCACAATATTTATTTATTTTACTAATTAAAAGGATATCGTGTGGAATTTTGAAATTTTTACAAGTGTGAGATTAAAACTGTAGAAAATCGATAAATAGCTCAGTTTCTTATGAGTGCAAGGAAATCCATGAGATAACTTATTTATGTGAAATAGAGGAGCGGAGAATAGAAAATATCACATACCATTCAACGGAAAAATAATATTTATTGTTTTTTGAAAATCAAAAATTATAATTTTTTTTTCTGTAACTTATAATCTACAACATCAGCGATTTATTCGAATACTTTTATAGTTTCAATAAACACAAATATAGCTTCTAATCTAATCACAAATAATTTTGAAGATATTCATGTTTCAATGTTTGGAAGCTCATCTAACTATTCTTTTTAGTTGCGCCACAAACAAAGGCGAAGGATGAATCTTCAAATATCATTTTTTTCCGGAGGGACTCTGAAGTTACATTATACTGAATCAAAAGATCCATCATAAGATGGAAATTATTCGTCCCAAATCTTATTAATAATTTGACGAAGTCATTTTTTTGGTTCTTTTACTCTATTAAAACCAATCCGGCTTATCTCCAGACGCGTGGAATTAATACTGTTTCCCTGGTGAGAAAACGTAACAAAATGCACAATATTTAACAATTCGTAACATAAATTGGTCCATCTGAAAGTTTCATTTTCATAGAACTAATTTTTAAAGTAGAAATATATTCATTTTGTGCAAGTAAAAATAGTTATGATATACCATGATTTCTTTATTATAGAATTTTATTCATACCTTGCTTGTAATAATATCGCTATTCGACATAAGAGGTACAGAAACAAAATCAGAAATTCCATATAATTTTTAAATAAAATAAAGTTGGAATCCTTTTTTTATTAACTATTACGAATAAAAATATCTGTTAACGTAATGTAAATAATCCAATATGCATGTATTATTTATCCTTGTGTTTACTAAAAGTTTCACCAATATTAGCATTTTGAAGTAGTTAAATTTAACAATATTATTTACCTATAGTACAATTTTACTTCTGTAGAAGAATCCAATATCCAAGAGTATAAGAATTTTTTTTAAACAAATAAATATTTTCAAGAATCTGAAGTGTTCTTCTCAGTTAATGGATTGCTAACATCAAGTTCCTTTTCATGATTGGATTTCATGTAAGATGACAAATATTTAGCAATAAAAGAGCAATTATTAGTATAATACTCCAACAGTGAAAATCGATAGATATGTCGTGGGTTGTCTAAATCACAAACATTCATCTTTAAGGGTAGGTGACACCGGAATGCGACTTAATAATGAAATTAATGATTGATATAAAAAAAATTAATAAATCTAACAATACATTTTTTTTATTTGTCTGTGCATAAAGTACTAATAACTCATGAATCACTATAAATCATTATTTTAAAAATATTTTTCTAAGGGCAAAAAATGGGGTCCACCATAAATCCTAATATTTCTGAGGTGAATCCGTAATGCTTAAACACCACTGTCTCATACTTTCTCCTTTTAAAACCATCGCTTTTCAAATTAAGACTCTGGGAATACGAGAGAAGATTAAAAGAAAAAGGGGATGAATGAACGAAAAATGAGGCTTATTTCGCAATATTTAAATCTGCGCCCAACCTTGTATTACTGGTATCTAGACATGAGGATCTAGGGTAGAATAGTTAATAGGGGAGAATCGTTAAGGTATCGCGGGGCCCCTCATCTGCGTTTAGCTGAGACAAATTATTCTCAAGAAGTGATAGAAGAATATTTTTCAAGGTTTATTAATAAACTTTACTATATACGCATTTAAAATTAAGCAAAAGAAATTTGAAAAAAGAAATAATTGCTAAGATATTTTTGTTATTATAAGAACGTTGGTTTAGCAACCGAAAAATAAAAAAAACGAGGATTGTTGTTTCGTGAAGTAGAAACGTAATAATTGTTAATAAAATATTTCTGTATATATTTATTCAATAAACGGAGAATTCTTCATATGTTTCACACAATACAGTACACGCACGTATCTAAAGAAGGCAAGCCCGTTACGGGAAGAGAAAGAGACAGAAGTAACTTCAAACCAAATATTATTAGATTTTTTTTCTCTTAAATATCTAAATATATATAGAAAGTGAAATGCACAAAACTACATCCAACTGATTCCTCCAAATCAGATTAATCAATCAGAAAAAGAGCACAGAATACTTATTTCCCCTACTCCTCCATCCCATTACTGCGCCCATGCAAAATGTAAGATCTCTTATGAGACAGAGGATCAAATACCCATGAGGTCGATATAAAACCAAGCTTTCTAAGTTAAATCTTACGAGATTAATTAATTTTACTTCTTAATGTGTTTGTGGTAATGGCTCCGTATTCTTGACGAAAAAAACTCGAGTTTTCTGAGCGCTCCAATATTAGTTTCATATCATCCCTTTCTTACATTTCCATAATAATGAAAACAGTACGACGTTATCAAGTGAAGAGAGATTTGTACGATGACTTTATAATCTGAAGGAGGATATACATTACATTTGAAATTAGCGATGCATTAACCGTGAATGATTATGGCTTCCGGTGGAAGCTTTGGCCGTGGTAGCCGAGTGGTTATGGTAGCAGACTCAGGGCTGGAAGTTTCCGTCAAGTAGTAGGTTCGCTCCTTGATGCCACTAAAGTCTCTCTCCGTATAGCCGAGGCTGAAACACGAAAAATCTTTCACGGGTCAAATTCCTCCCGTTGGCGTAGTGTTGAAGTTAAGAGAGTGGGGGATGCCAACTCAGGTGTTATCCTCGTCAATTGACCGATGCTTAAAATTACGAGTTTCTTCGCCAATATTCCTCGTATTGCGACGTTAATGGAACCAACTACTCAACCAACAGTCCGGTTGAAGCCTTTACAATTCAAAAGTAATCACCGCTTCCTCAATACTGTACAATGTATTTATGTTTGCAGGTAGATAGTATTATTAAAGTAAGTTGGTGTTACCATCTTAGGTTAGATTCCGATTCACAAATTAGCTTTCATTTGGAAAGCATTTAAGTAAGTCGCACAGAAGGGCTGATCAAGCGTTTTACTTCCTGGATAACTTTGGAAAAAGACGAATTTTTTGAAGCCGTACAAAATAAATAAATCTCTACGACACTAACAATAGTTTAGGAGAAAAAGAATTATTATGTTAACATATTTAAGAAGTAAAACTTAATTATTTATGATATTTTATTATACTTTAGAAGTTGATATTTCAATATCTAATTCGACTGCAGTAATTTTCAAGGTCTTCGTCCATTATTATAGTACTAATTCTACTCTTAGATTTCTTTAATCTTGAATATTTTTCAAATGCATGTGCTTTTGAACAATAATGGCATTAATTATAGTAATTATTGGGCCCTGAGAGATATTTGTCATTGCACAAGTATGATTTATAAAAATACAATTAAGACATTTTATAATACTTCTCTTCAAGTTAGATCTGAAATTACAGCTCTAGACATTGCATTTGAAAATTTCCTGGTAAATTGTATGTATTCCCAGTAAATTAAGTCATAAAAAACACATTTATTTTTTCAAAAATCCTGAAATATACATTCACATCCTTTTATCACAAATGGATAAGCATTTCCCCAATTCTTAGGGTTAGATTTTGTCACTTAGTTGAAATGCAAAAATAGTTAGCATTTATTTAAATTTGCCTTTGTTTCAATTTCATTAGGAACGTGTTTATGATTTGAAACTTTCTACGTATAAGTTGATTTCTACCATAAATATGCATGTTTAAATTGTTTTAACACGTATTTTTAATGTAAATTTAGTACGTCATAAAATCTTTTCAAAATTTGGTCTTGACTGAGACACCTCATTTTTGTAAAATGTATTATATCTCCCTCCCCGCCATGCTCATCTCCAGGTATTTCAAAAATTCGTAAATTTCGCTTACTTTCCATGGACTTTTATAAAATTCCGTGTTTTTGACAATTTGAATAACGTGGTCTATTTTGAGGCTTTTTCACATAAATTACCTTTGTACGTTGCGTAATGGTACTTCATCAAAAAAGAGTTTTCGATAGCAACTGTGCATCGTCTTCAATCCCTTTTCTAAGCAGCCCTTTTTTCTATCTATCAGAGCTGAGCCACCATGCATATCTAAACTAGATATGGTGAAAAGAATCATGGAAAATCATGTTAACGTTTTCTTTTTCACTGTTTCTGTAAATTTCTTGCTGATGTTATGTCTTTAATTGGTTTTAAAAAAACATTTTTCTTCATTTACATTATAATATTTATTATGCATATGGAAAATTAAGCCTCACGCAGCATTATTCTCATCCACTGTCAAAGAATACAATTTAAAATTACAAACTGACGTTTGAAATTCTTTTGATAGATTTTCCAGGTTCGTCAGTTCACCTGTCAATAGTTTGATTAGAATAATTGATTTTTGAAATTTCTTTATTTTCAAAGAAATTTATATCTGTCAAGCTTTCCATACATTGCTTCACAAACTCGCCATCTAAAAATAATGAAGATTTATTGGCGATTAAATTCTCTACTATATTACTATCCCTTGTAAAAACTTCATTTTAATTATAAAGTTGTTGAAACACTTCTTTTGAGATATATGGATCACATTTCATATTATTATTTTATTTTTACTACACTCTCCTTCACATGCTCCTAATTCGAAGACATGTACTAGCATATAGTACTTTTTCAAATTATATTATTTGAATTCTATAAGGCGGAAACAGAATGCCTCTCAGCTCTTCGCAATGAAAAATATAGTTCACTGTATACTGAAATACCTCCTTTTATTGATATATTTCCTTTGTTTTTGTTACAGAAATATTACGGGATCTACTTGCTGCTCTCAAAACCTAAGTGAATAGTAAACAACTTATCAAAACGATTTCGAATGAAATCAGACTTTATTTTGGAAAAACGGCTCACTAGCATTTCAATCAGTCTACTTCACGTATGCACGCACACGGACACTGATTTCAAATCAAATAGAAACACATACATTTGAAAGGTGTACCGCTTCTCAAATCATTTACCAAGAGATTTAGTACACTAAACAGGATTAAATTTAAATAATTTCAAAAATATAAACAAAAAAATTAATTTTCAAAAATAATTAATTATAACATATTACAAAATATTTAAAATACATCAGTAAACACTAAAAGTGTCATATTACTAATAATACGCTCTTCTAAATAAGGTAATCAATAGGAAGTATACAGAAATGTTTATTAGAGGTCTCTTAAATTTTCTATTTTAATTATATATATATATATAATTCTTACAGTTTTTTTAATACTTTATTATCAGAATGACGTCCATGTCAGAAACACGTCCTTAAAAGAAATTTCCAAACTAGTAAAAATTCATCTTTAACTAATATAATTGCGTCTGCAGATATCTTGTTTTTTCTCAACCAGTCATTTCGTGCTTTGTTGAAGAATTGCTATAGAATCTCTTATCCTTTTCCCCCAGATAATCTGAATTATCCATTTGTTGTTCGTTGCCAACAATTTAAACGATTCTCATTTATATATATAATTATCGCGTTAATACATCTCCCAAATGAAAAAGACCAAGGGTCGATTCTTCGTAATCGTCAAAATCGCTTGACATTCACGCTAAAGGTTTCTAGTAAAATATTCCCCAGTACTGTGTTACTATTGATTCAAACTCTTCATAAGTAGTGCAAATATTCTATCGGTCTTTTAAGGTGATGTTTAATAGACTTTACCCCTGCCTTTCAAAATGACATGAATTTAACCTATTTTTTCGAACATAAACTATGAAGCTAAACATTTGTCAGGAAAATTAACTAATTTATAGAACTTTTTTCGATTAGGAATTCACTCCCACATATTTAGTCGTATAATCCGTGAATAATTTTGAATATTTACTACGTCCAGTCATGAAACGCTTTTGAGTGGCAATCAAAACATTAGGAGTCAATTCTGACAAAAACTCAGAATGAATAGCTTTGTTATAAAACATATGCACACACATATGGAAATTTTCTTTCCTGGTTTTTATAAGTATTTAAAAAAAACGGATCAAACAGGTCTAATCCTGTAATACTAATTTAAAGGGAACCTATTTATTCGTTCATATGGTGAATCTCGCAAAATCCGTGATGACAATATGGGTATGCATTTAAAATAAGTTATATAAATATATGTTGTTTTTCGCACCAAATATCTGTCACCTATGGCTAAAATTGTAAACATATAGCATTTAAAAATCCTTGAGATCTTTTATGCAATAATTGCTTATGTATACTATAAAAATAAATTTTACATAACTAACAATTTTTTTGGTAGCATCATTGGATGTTTTTGGGTAGCTGGCAAATACGTCTTCCCAAGCCACGTTTTATCCCTTTTTTATTACAAAGAGATTCATGTTTTTAAAAATTACCCATTATGTTCTTTTTTCTTATGGAACTCTCTGCTCAATGTTTAAATAAAAATTCTTCAGCTTTTCCGACTTCCACCTTAAAAGTTCCCACTTTTTTTTTTTACTGGTGCAGTTATATATAAATCTATAAATATAAGAAATAATATTTATTATTTTATTATAGCCGTTATTAATAAATAAGAGTTAGTCGAAAACTGTCAGAGTTTTAGTAGATCATTACTGCTCGCTCAGAATAGTCATCGACATCAATAGAAGTTTTATTCTCGTCCACACAGGATTCTTTTGACCCAGTGGACCAGGTTTCCAAACACCGCTGGCTCTCCAAGTTCAATTCTTTCGTCGTTCACTAGTCGAAAGCATCTAGTATTGAATATTGATCAACATACAAATATAGTAAACGTATGGAATGAAGCTTACTGCATTGGCTTTTACAAGCTCCGTGTTTCAGATATATAGTCATAAAACATAAAAGTCACTTATAACAAATACACCATAAAATAATGCAAAATTTAATCTTGATTCATTCGTTCTTGCAAAGAAGAACAAAGGAAAAAAAAAACTGCTAGATGCGCGATATGTGCTTGTTTCAACGTTCCTTGTCATCGTCTCTCACAAATGACTTTAACTACAATTTCAAATTTATATTTTTCTAGTGTAATATGCACTTTTGATATAATCCTGGATATTTTCAAACAGCACAATTTTCATTTTTAATTGTATATATATTTGGAAATGGCAAACAAGTTATTCAAGTTGAAGAATTTCCAGTCTGAATATAATAATAGTATGTTTGACAAATCTAATAATAAAAAACTGCAAAAAGAACTCGTCCTAATAAAATTTAAAATTAATGCGTCTAAAAAAGAGAGGTCCTGTACTGTGTAACTCGAGTCATCTGAACTCGGTCAAGTGGTTATTTAAAGGATAAATTAACGTTCTGTATTTCGTGACAAGTGATCAACATAAACTGCTGTTTGTAGAAAATGCAACACCATGAAGGAATCATCAGAATCAAATGAAATTCGCAGCAAATGTCAATTATAGGATATTATGCAAATTAATAAAGTTTCAGAGTCGTTGCGCGTGCGCGGCGCGCGCAGCGCCCTCTGAATTGATGCTGAAAGCGTATAAATAAAGTGCTGTAGCGGGACGTTGAAAAAAGTCTATGATTATTTGTTAGTGGCAAACGTTTAGTGAGACCTGAGTATGCCTCCACGACGGAAGAATAAGAAATTCAAGCAACTTACGGAGTTTGAACGAGGGAGGATAATCGGCCTTCGAGAAGGAGGATTTTCCTATCGCGCAATAGCAGCTCGTATGCAGCGGAACAGTTCCACAGTGATGCGAGTTTGGAAGCAGTGGACCGACGAGCACCGAACAACTCGAAAAACAGGCACTGGACGACAGAAGGTGACGTCAGAGCGCGATGATCGACACCTGCTCCGCATGGCGGTGAATGATCGCACAGCTTCCTCCAGGCAGCTGGCAGCACGTTGGTCTACTGCTACAGGTGTACAATTGTCGGCTTCGTCAATTCGTCGTCGTCTGCTGCGCCGTGGATTGCGTGCAAGGGTGCCTTTATACAGGATTCCCCTCACGGCGAATCATCGACGGCTGCGTCGGCAGTGGGCTCTTGAGCACAGAGACAGGCGAGCTGATTGGCACCAAGTTGTCTTTTCAGATGAATCACGCTTCAATTTGTGGACCCATGATGGCCGTGTTCGTGTTAGACGTTATGCCGGTCAACGCTGCCTTCCTGAGTGTATTATTGAACGACATAGTGGTCGAACACCCGGAGTTATGGTCTGGGGTGCGATTTCGTATCATGGACGATCCAATTTGATACGAATTGAGGGTAATCTCAATAGCAACAGGTACGTCCGTGAAGTGCTACAGCCCGAAGTCGTTCCTTTCCTTCAAGGCATCCCTGAAGCTATCTTTCAGCAGGATAATGCACGCCCACATGTTGCGCGGACTGTTCGAGACTTCTGTTCAGCACAACGCATGCAACTTCTTCCTTGGCCTGCTTATTCACCGGATATGTCGCCTATTGAGCACGTGTGGGATATGGTTGGTCGGCGTCTCGCTCGTGATCCGCGTCCTGCAGTTTCCAAAGACGAACTTTGGTTGCGCATACAAGCGATATGGAATTCTCTTCCTCAAGCAGATATTCAACATCTGTTTGACTCCATGCCACGTCGTATAGCAGCACTTATTGCAGCGCATGGTGGCTGCACCAAATACTGATTTCGGACGCTTAATTTGTTTCTTTTGTTTTGAAAATTTCATCATTTATTTGTATCAGTACAAGTCGTTTCTGCATTAAATTTCATTTGATTCTGATGATTCTTTCATGGTGTTGCATTTTCTACAAACAGCAGTATATAATACATGAATCTGGTTCAATTTATAGAGGAGGACGTTTTCCATTAAATGTAATGCAATTTATGTTCGAAATATAAAAAAAAAAATCAAGGAGATGAATCCTGATATATATGCGGTCAATCAAATATAACTTTAAATTAACGTCTTTAAATTAACGTACTAAAATAAATTAAGAAAATAGAATCTCTAATTTAAGGGACGATTTGATTCCATAACCAGATAAAAGAATCTAAATTAATAATATTTTTTATTAAAATTAAGTTTATTTTGCTCTTTTTTAAACACATAAAATATGTTTTAAAGTAAATTATAAACACTCTTCAAGACTTTAACTGAACTGTTTTATTTTTGTTTTATGCCTTTGGATCCTTAAAAAATCGAATAATATAAAAAAAAAATTAATAATTATTATTTTAATTCCTTGAATTTTTCAATACATACATGCATACACACACACACACACACACACACATCGAAATTGTTCTTAACTAAAAATTCATAAGAATAATACATTGATCTTTTTCGGAAAGCGATTGTTTTATCTAATAAAGTTTTACTAGCAAGCGATAGTATTTAATATAATTGTCATGTTTACTTCCAGTTAATTGGAAGAATTGTGATGTTTTCTTACAATAAATGACATTTTTTCACTTTATGAGTGAATGAAACCACTTTTTTGGAAAGCATTATTTATCACTAATTTCATCCCTATTTGATGAACAAAGAAATACTCGAAAGTTTAATTTAATCAAGATTTATATGTTTCACTTTATGTGTGATAAGAAATATGGTATCTCTTTTAAAAGAAATAATATGTCCAACACTTAATGTTTCTGGCAGAAAATATATTGAAATGACCTTTGATCCTCAAAGAAATTCCCTTAGGTATGTTTCAATCTTCAAAATAAATTAAAGAAAGCTAGAAACTTGCAAAATATTCCTACAAATAAAGAAATTTGAATTTTAAGTAATTGCTTTATTTGGAGAATTTATCTCTTTATTTGGAAAATACCAGTGAAACTAGGAAACTAACAAACCAAAAGCTCGAATCAATTTGGACATTTCCATTTTCTTTCCTCACCCCCACTCAGCATTTAAAGGAAAAATGATTTTTTTTACAGCAATAAGCAGTACATGTTCGAAGAAAGAACATATGATACAACATACTTTCAAAATTAAAAAGCGAATAAAAACTTACTATATGCTTTCAAAGTGAGACGCCATAGTTCTTATACTTCCGATTTTTTATTTTCCTCCTTTTCTTTTTTTGGAATGCATATCATTCTGTTTTTTTTATTTTCGTCACGATTTCCTGCCATCAGCGGATGCGGATTCTATCCTTCTATCCCCATAGATAGTCTGCCCGGTGACGGCAGGCCACACGAAGTATTCACACAATGAGAAAAAAAATTAAGAAGATTGACGGATCTCGTGATTTTTAATCATGGCCAAATGATGAAATGGAAAAGTGAAGAATTGGAGCTTCCTTCTTCAAACTTACGCATCATGCAATGAGAGGACTTGAAACCTCGATCAGATCTGATATGCATCAACCCGTTTCACGGCGGGTCTTTCGTGCTATCAGGACTTGATGACGAAGGTTGATGGGAAAGTTTTACGGCGCAAGAGCCAAATGTGGCCATATTGCGTCAAACAAGGTGTAACTGTGATCCAGACGTTTGAATGAGTGATTGATGATTGTCATGGCGAATTAAATGGATAAGTGAGTCATGTGAAAGAGTGATTGATTTGTAACGGCTCAAAAGCCAGATGTGACCATGCTGCGCCAAACAAAGTCAATAAGTAAGAGCAAAGTTAGTTAAATGTAAAACTGTTATCTGGACATGTGAAAATAGAAAATAAAAAGTAAAATTGTGATGGATAATAAGCAGAGTCGAAATTTGAGAAGGATCGTTTTAGTATCCCGGGGGCACAACACCCATATTTACAAAAGATAATAAACACCATGAAAAAAAAAATAGATCACAAGAGTGCCTCGAGGTCATGATGACCATTCTGCCTAAAGAAAGCAAGTCTATGAGGTCCCCTGATATAGTAACTTGGGCCGGGTGTCCGAATTTCCCCCCAGGCACTGGGTACACATTTCAGTCATTTCTTACCACATGCATGGAATACAATGGTACTATTCTTTCACTCTCGATCACACACAGGTCATCAGAATTTGAACCCAATACTCGGCGGAAACAAAGCCAGCTGTAAGTTTGTTAGCCCATGATAACCAGGATATCACAGTCATATCTTTCTAAAAAAATTAAGTTATTCAAATCTTTTTAATGACGATAAGAATAAGTATAAAAATATGCGTAAAATTACAATTTTGTCAGCATTACTTGCAATAAATCTGTATTGCATTAAACATTTTACCTTTACTTATTGTGATTCTGAGTACAGAGTTTAAAAAATACTATCTGTTGAAGTAGTTAATTTAAGGGTAGAAAAATAGAATGCTAACAATAATTCGATATATTAAATTCTTAGAAAAGTATATTTAAAAAAGTATTTTTCTTAAAAATTAGAGAAAAATCAAAGCAGTTGTAATAAAAATATTGACTATTTTACAGATATAAAGAATTTTTTTTTCGGTCAGCGTAAACACTAAAATATTTAAGATTACTAAAAACTATAAAAAAAAAGCAACACTTTTTTAATTGCGTCAAAGTGACTAGCATTCGGTACAAGCTACACGAATTCTGCTGATAAAAAGTAAAATTTTCTTTAAAACCATTTAATCATCAAATATATATTCCTATTCAATTTTTAAAGTTGAATCTTATTGGATCCACAAATTACAATAGTGATGCTAGACATGATGTGCCATTCTTAAAATAAAAAACTGAAAACATAAGTAAAATAAAGCATTAATAAAGATATAATCTAGAAAGAGAGAAAAAAAGATTTTTTTTTGTATTCATATATTTCAGGTATTTTCAAATGCTTTAACACCGACGATACTTCAAATATAGAGGGTTATTCAAAAGGATTCATTCCGTTTCAAAATTCAAAATTGACGCAAATAAATGGTAAGTAAACATGAATGCAAAGAAGGAAATGTAGAAAAATAAATTTTACAAGAAAGCTCACATAAATTAGTGGGTAATGGTGGTGCATACACATTATCTTTTACAAACCTCCCAAAGTAGGAAATCGCATGAAGCCATATCAGATGACTTTGGAGGCCAAATGGAAACATCAAATCATCTGGTTCACAATGACCAATCTATCTGCGAGGTAGCTTCATGAAAGTTTTTAAAGCAGCTTTCTTGAAATATCATTACAAAGAATACACGAGGGTCATCTATTGTTCATAATATAAAAAACTCCACAGTTTCTCTCTGTATTCACAAATAACTTCTAATTCTGTATCATTTCTTTTTGAAAATATGGAATTTTGAAAAGATATTAATCATTTTGAATTACTCTGTTTTTAAAAATTTATTATATGGTAAATAAATTTAAAATAGTAATTCTGCTGTAATATTGTTTGATATTTTCTTGCGATTTCTCTAAATTTTTTTTTTCACTGAAATGTTAAGGTTCACTTCAGTATTTAACTGAAGAATTTAATAATTATTTTAAAAGATTCAGCACCATTTTTTGATGGTTAAATTTTTTCTTTGCAAAACCTTACTTTGAACAACTTTTTTAAAAATAATTTTATAATTGTTTTAATTAATTAATAAAAAAATTATTATTTTAAAATTGTTTCACCTCACAGTTAATAGATTAATAAATTTGACTTAATTATGCACCAGAAGCTACAGTAAAAAACCTCAAAGCCCTCCAGGAATTTGTTCTGTAAATAAGCGAAGGAGATTTGAGCTCTCCCTCTGATCTGATATATTCTCTCACCTACATGTAGCCTAGAGGTCATGTACGTGAGCTCATCTCGTACATGACCTCTAGTACTCTGGCGTTATTTCCATCTAGTTGTGGCTACCAGTTCGTAATGAATCAACTTCGCTGGAGCACCTAGCCCTAATGCGGCCATATCTCCATAACTGAGTTAAACCTGATTTATATCTATGCCCATGTTTAATTAGGATGCTTATGAAATTAAAGAGTGAATGAAAATAAATAAGAAATTGCATGTGTAAAGTAAATAAAATTTAAATGATATTAAAAATTTAAATGTTAAGCTTTAAGAGTCTTGAAATATAGTGAGCAATGACTATGGGGGTGGGGGAGTACAGGGTGATGGCGCTTATCCAATCAGGAAGCAGCTACTTTTATCTGGAGTTAGAATGTAAGTTTTGGCTACGGAAGTCTCCGTACTCCTCCGAAGTGGGAGTGGGAGCTTTCCTATTGGTTGTTGAGTAGGGTCGATAAGATCTATGGGATTTTTAGTCTAAACTTCTGTTAGTTCTATAATTTCTTGAATAGTTGATGATTTCTTGAATAGATGGGTTAGGGTGGTTTAATAAGTTGTTTTTAAAGGTTTCTGCTATTGAATTAATATAATTTTGTACTTTGGGGATATTTAAGGAGGTTCTAATATCTTCGTTTCGCATAAACCATCTGGCTCGTGCGATCATTCTTATACTGTTATTTTGGAGAATTTCTATTTTATTATGATGTATTTGGGCAGTTGAATTCCAGATTGGACAAGCGTAGGTGATGATTGGTCACAGATACAGTGCATAGACAAGCAACTTATATTTAATTGGTAAGATTGAACTCCGACGAATTAGTGGGGTGAGTTTATTCGCGGCAAGTGGGAATTTGTCTTGAATATGTTTAATATGTTGTGCAAAAGTGAGACGTTTATCAATAATAACGCCAAGATATTTGACGTTTTGAGACCAGGGAATTTGTTTATCTTGCATGTAAATGTTTGGGTGGATTGTTCTGGCTCCCTTTGTGAAGAAGATGACCTCCGTTTTAGATACATTTAATGCGATTTTCCAATTGGAGAACCAATCTTCCAGTATTGCAATGCGATTGTTGATATGATGAGTAATTATTTTACGGCTTCTGTGTTTTGCCAGTATCGCAGTGTCGTCTGCGTACTTGCAGAGAATTGTGTTGTCTAGTCTAGGTATATCGTTCACGAAAATTTGGAATAATGTTGGCTCGAGATGCGAGTCTTGCGGAATTCCTGAGTTTATTTCTCTTTGATTGGAAAGGGTGTTATTAATTTTAACAGTAAATTTCTATTTTTAAGATATGAGTTAATTAGTAAAATTAGGTAGGAGGGAGTTTTATAATTGATTAATTTGTAAATGAGTCCCTCATGCCGGACTCGGTCGAAAGCTTTCTAAATATCGAAGAAAACAGCACCAGTGTTTTCTCCGTTCTCCTGAGCAGCTTTGATAAAATTAATAACTCTTGAGAGTTGGTGCGTTGTTGAGAGGTGGGGCATGAATCCATGTTGTTCCGGAATTATGATGTTGTTTTCATATAGATGACTGTTAAGCCTTTTTAATATAGTTTTCTCTGCTAATTTTCCGATGATCGGAAGAAGAGAAATCCGTCTATACCTTACTGCATTCGTTGGATCCTTACCAGGCTTTAAGATGGGGACGACTGAGGCTGTTTTCTATTAGACGGAAAGTGACCGAGTTCTAGCATTTTATTGATAATATAATTAAGTTGTAAAATAGTTGGAGTGGGGAGGTTTTTTAACATTTTGTTTGTAATTCCGTCGTTTCCTGGAGATTTATTTATTTTAATATTCATGATATAGTTTATTATCTCCGATGGTTAACAGGCTAGGTGTTTGGGGGGGGGGTATCGTTAAAATTATTGTCGTTAGCTAGAAAACCGTGAACGATATGTTTTATTGTCCTATCATGTGTTGGTGTGTGTATGTCATTGAGCTGAAATTGCTTTTGCAGAGAGTCAGCTAAAATTTCTGATTTGTCTTTATCTTGTAGAGCGATACCTGATGGCCCTGTTAGAGCTGAGATTTTTGAGCATTTCTTTCTTAACTGTTTTGCAGCTCCCCAGAGGGAGCCACATTCTGAGTTTAGAGAAGAAAGCGTTTCCTGAAGTTCCTTGTGAGTTTCCTCCTTAATTTTGTTTTTAATTAATTTGTTAACTTGATTTAGATGTGTTTTGTGTGCAGGGTTTTTTGAAAATTGCCAGATTTTTCTGGCTCTGTTACGGTTTTTAATAATAGTACGAATTTCCCTGCTGATATGATGTGAATGGTTTTTGGTGTTCTGGTTAGATGCAGTTCTGTGTGCGTTTAAGATGTTGTTAATGATATTGGCAACCTGCTTTTCTAGTTCCTCTGCGGTATTAATCTTTTGGAGTGTAAATCTTGTGTTTCTAAGAATTTGGCTAAAGCTACACCAGTTAGTGTTTAATTTTACTTTGTATTCGTGAATATATGTTTGAAGATCGATGTGTGCATAGATTGGGTTATGGTCTGAAGAGAGTTCGGGGAGGGAGGTGATCTGAGTCGACCAATGGCAGCCGCTCGTCAGCATGATGTCTATTGTAGTCTGTGATGATTGGGTGATACGAGTTGGGGTGGGTGGGGCTAGGATTTTCATGTTATTTCTTTCTATGAATTGTAAGATTTTGATACCTCTGGGATGATTAGTTGAACATCCCCATCTAGTGTGTTTTGCGTTCAAATCCCCGCATATAATATTTGGGGATCCTAGTTGGAGTAGGACATTTAAGTCTATTGGGATTTTTGATGTTAAATTTTAATATGGAGGGATGTAAGTGGAGGAGATGATGATGGTTTTTTTCTCTAGGAGCGGTAACAGCGACGATAGTCGCTTCAGCCACTGTTCATGGAGGTGTAGGTATGTGGTAGTGCCGGAGAGTGTTTTTAATAAGAATAGCAGTGCCTCCGGGAACGTGGTTCCTGTTGTCTGGAATGTTTCTGTCATTTCTATATGTGATGTAGTTAGGGATGTTTATTTCGTGTTCCGGTCTCAAGTGTGTTTCTTGTAATAATACTAGATCTGGGGTGTGCTTGTCTATGAAATCCCGCAACTCGACAATACGGAATCTGACACTGTCTGCGTTCCATGAAATAATACTGAGGCCAAGAGGATTGAATTTTAGATTTCTGTGCAGATTGCTTCTATGAAGATGTTGAGCTTATCTATTTTGTCTTCTGTCTTGCTCATTTTGTGAAAAGCTTCTTTTAAATTTGGAAAGCATAGAAATAGCGATTTTAATTCATTGATTGCGTCGAACATGGTAAAACCAGTGACCGACTCATTAGATTGGTTATTATTTTGATTATTTATTCCTCTTGGCTCAGAAGTTGCTTCGGCTTTTTCCCCGTCGAGTAGCACCCTCTGTTGAGTTGAATTTTTACTAATTGCTTGAGCGTAACTGGTATTGGGTCGAACTTCACTGGATGTGAAAGTTTTGTTTCTGTTGTTAGATTTCGTGGATGCTTTTCCCTTCCCTAGTTTGGGAAAAGAGGGACAGCCTTCCAACGAGGTCACATGGCCTAAATTATTGCAGTTAATGCATCTTACTTTTTCCTGGCGTTCTTTAATGTTGCAATCAGGTGTGCTGTGGCTTTCACAATATTTTCAACATCGAGTTTTCATCTGACAGTTGACCGAGGAGTGATGAAAGTAGTTACAGTTGTAACACTGTGTCGCTCCCGGTATTCGTTTGAAATTATCGATTTGCACTTGAATGTGCATCACTTGGCGGATAGTAAAGATGTCAGTGCTATTTTCAGCCTTTCTAATTTCAACTAAAAAGATGGGTTGAGGTTGTTTCGTTTTGAAGCGTCTGAGTTGTGCAACCTTTTCAACAGTTACTCCTTGATCAATTAGTGATTGTTTAATTTCTTCCACATCAGTGGAAGGTGGAAGACCTTTCACCACAATTTTCTGTGGCCTTGAGTTTTGTGGTTGCGTGATGTAATATTCCATATTTTTCTCTTTTAAAAATTTTGTAATTTCCCTGTGCTCGTCAGACGAGTCAGGGAAGATCTTAATATAGTTTCCAGACAGTTTATTAACCGCTGCAGGAGCAATTCGGTGAATTTCCTGTAATAATAGGTTGTAATTACTGGTTAGTTTCATCATTACTGGTGGTATCATTTCCGGTGGTGGGGTAAGAGCCTCTGCAACATCTACTACATTATTTATTCTGAGGGTATTAAACTTGTTTAATGTCTCAGCTATAGTTTTATTTCGGATAGTTTTTGGCTGTTTTGCCGTTTTGGATAGTACAATGAATCCGTCAGTAACATTATCGTGCTGACGTTTTTTACTGGGGATGGGGGTGGTATTATTTTTACTATTGATATTTTTTATTAAGTTAACTAATTGTTGGTTGTGTAAGCATCCAGAGTTAGGGCAAGGATATAAAAGTTTAACTTACCTTCTATGTTCTCCTCATCTGCTTTCCATCTTTGTAACTCTTTTTGTAAATTTTCCGTTTCCTGAGCTCCGTACGTGAACAGGAATAGTTGAGTTTGCCTGATTTGAGCTTCTACTTCAGAAGTTTCTTTTATAGATAGGGCGTATTCTTCTATAGTGATTTGCAGGTTTTTGCATTGGTCTAACGGTGCTGGTTGTGTGAGGGAATCATCAGGGGCTGAATCTGAAACGTCGGCCATTTCGACCGGTTCCGTAGCTGCCTCTGCGTCGTCATGTTCTCGCGAATCCGAGGTTAGAGCTAACTTCACTCCCGAAGGAGTTTGCTTCGTTCTAGCCATTTGCGCTTAAACAATGAGAAATTCCATGAAACAATTCCAGTTCTGATTACATTTAAGATCTATAGCGTAGCGGGGTTTCAGCTCGAGGTTCAATGTCTTCATGTTTGAATAGTGTGGAAGCTTAGTGTGTGTTTTGATGCTCAGGTACTGTCCTCCGTATTCGATCGAAGTTCAAAATGATGATAATATCCATTGTTAGCCTTCATGTTGTTTCTAATTGCGACGTTAAGAAAAATAATTTCTCAATATAAACCTCTTGATCTATAGCCAATATCATACTAGATAGATATTATTAGATGAAAAAACGGGCTTAAACTGAGAATGGACTTTTTGATTTATTTCAAGACAAAAAACTGAAAGAACTTTTAAAAGTGAAGTTAGTATTTTTTCCAAAGCGAAATATATTGGGTAAGTAAAGTGCAATATCGAACATTTCATTACTTTTATACTATAAACCATGTTAAGTACAACCAGAAGATGCGATAAGTATCATATATTGAAATAAACTTCTTTTGTGTCTGTTGCTTACTCTACTATAATAAGAAACCAGGTACTCTATCATGACTTGTGAAAAATAGCATCTTATATTTTCATAACATTTGGAAATTCGTCTTGTGATTTATCTTTGGATTTTTTGTTAATTTTTTTTATTAGAGTTATTTCTTTTTCTTGGAAAATGATATTAATTCCATGTTTTGGAACTAATTGGAATAATTTATGTTTGTGAGCTTTA
>BMAW01050337.1:0-65375 GCA_019974015.1 Nephila pilipes
ATCTTAATCCATCTCTTTTATTCTCTCTCTCTATTTCACTCCATCTTTGTTTTTCTCTATTTTTCCATCTCTTTCTGTCTCTTATCTAAGTGCCAAAAAAGGACTAGAGTTAGGATAACTAAACAAGATTGGTACCTTAAAAATTTGTATTATTAAAATGGATAGCTTAATAATTTTTAGTTTTAAAATTTAAGTTTTCATACTTTTACTTTAACAATTAGACACATTATATATTTTTTGTACACTTTCAAATGCTGATAACGCATAAAGCTATAATTTCAGAAAAAATACATTCGCTCATATGAATTTTATTACGGTCTTCCAAAATATTAAAAATTAATTCTATTTTAAAATCGAAATTTTTAAAGAATATCAAGACACACGAAGAAGAGTTAAGTACTATTTGATTTTTATACCTTTATAAAACGCCTTGTTTTTGTGACAAATATCTTTGAAAATTATTAAAACAACTTTTGTGTCTGCATAATAAAGATATTTTGATTATTTTAAAGAATTCTAAAATTGACTTTTAATCAAAAAGTTGTTTTTTCTTAGTTAAATATGATTTTGGAGACTTATAGGCATTTCGTTACACTTTCAAAAAAAGACAAATGGATTAAGTGCCAAATATTTTATGCTTTTGTAAGAAATGCTTGTGCATATACTGAGCAAAGTTATTATTTTTTCTATAAGCAAAGCATAAATTTTTTAAGAAACTTTTATATATGAAAAAAAAAAAGAAAATTAAAATTTTAAAAATTTTTAAGTTCTGCTATTTGTCCAAAGAATATTGAATACAGTGATCAATTTCTGCTATTTGTCCACTCAGGTGTCGTACACGTCACTTGACTGATTTTCAAATTTATGAGATGTGTGGCCAACAGCCCTCGTGTTGCTTCTAGTGCGACGTTTATAAAACCAAACCAAACTAAAACCTATAAATTCACTTTTAATTCTATGCAATTGTACTGTCAAGTTCGCTGTTATAAATCTTTTCACTAATTATATGTTTCAGAACTGAAGGGAATATACTTCACGACGTAATTAACAGTTTTTTGTAACATTGAACAAAGAAGTTTATACAATGTTGTGTTGATACATTTAGAATCTTGTAAAAACAGAATTTAGATATTTCTTCATGTTTTGCAAATACAAATAAAAACTGCCTTGCTGCTTGCATCATTTATAAGTTTTTTTTTCTTAAATTTTCATTGCAGCAACCTTTTCTCATATCTCTACTGATAACTACTGGAGCAAAAGCGCCTAATAACTGCATCGTCACTTAATTCCCTTCTGGCTTGGCTACCGAAGAGCATACAGGTCAGAATTGTCTTCCGACCCAAAAGTGGACAGTTCGTACCTTTTCCACCATCGCCAACATAAACCGAACTCCACTAAAGTAGAGATGCCAAAAAAAAAAAAAAAAAAAAATCAGTGAACCCTCAGGAAGCATTAATATTATAATTTAATTACTTGAATACTTAAAGCACCTATATAGATATCATAATAGTGACACATTTGGTATGATATTTATGATTTTTTTTCGATAAATATAAAAAAAGTGCGTATTTTACTAAGTCTCAAAAGGTATGAATAACTTAAAATTTTAAAAGAAAAGAAAAATAACCTTTTTATAGTTTTTTCTTACGTCCCAAATTTAAGTGATTACTCTTATTATAAAAACATAACTTATTAATTTGTAATATTTAATCTGAAATTACAGATATTGTGGAAATTTGTGTTTAAAACATAATTTCATTACCACATTACTCCACAGAAAATCGTCATCTACTCATCTACTCATCTACTCATGTAGAACTTATAGTGTTTACTGAAATAATAAATTCTTTACCTGTGCAATGACTCGTGCATTCTTCTAAAACTATAGTTACCAGTTCCAAACGAATGCACAATAAATAACCGGTTGCAAAATCGAAACCAATCATTCATGCTAATACTTAAGATACTTTGTAAAATTCTCAGATTTCAAAATTGTTCTTCTTGAGTAACCAATATTTTGTCAAAAGTATTCGTTAAAATGTTCGATTTTATTTATTTTCGGGTCAATGGGCTCAATTTCCGAAGAATCAATTCCCACCCATCGTATTTGCTCTTGCATTCTTCTGTAACTATGGAAACAAATTAATCTCGAAAACATGACCATCGAATGCAAAATCGGAACTAATCTCTTATGCTAATGCTTAAGAAAGATTGCGGAAGCTCTCGGATTTCGAGTTGTTTACAAATGTTTCAAATACTTTGATATTTTAACACTTGCAATTGGATAAAGAACGGGTTTTGTTCAGAAACTTTCGGCAGCTGAGTTGAAATTTGTTTTTCGATTATTGTAACTAAGCACTGCGGTGCAAACATCTCAACTTTTCACATTCTGAAAGGAAGTAGAACTTTCATATCAATAAAACGAAGAAATAATTAGAAGAAATAATTAATTTCGTATATTGGCGACGTAATTTTGAGCCTCTGTCAAGTGACGAGGACGAAAATTGAGTTGACACCTCCCCTCCTAACTACTACACCACACCAAAGGATACTTTTTAGTCTCGAACCGATTTAATGTGCATCACACCTATCAACACAATGGGTCCTCCGTGACATCAAGGGTCAAACCCACGAGTCGACGAAAACCGCTGGCCGTGAGTCAGCGACCTAAACCACTAGGCTATCGCGGCCACCGCATTACTACAAATAACTAACTTATTTTATATATGTTAAGAGCTTATATTCAGAAATTATCTGAAACAGATATTTAGAGTTGTCATTTTATAAGTAAAAAAAATCTGCAGCATCTTTATTTTGAATTCTTCGAGAAGTCATATAAAATATTACAACTCCTCAGCTAAAAGAAGAATCATTCAGTTGTACGAAAACGTAATTTTTTAAGTTTCAAATCCTGTTACAAAAAAAAAAACTTCATACTGATCATAATTACACTTCTCCGCAACAATTTATACTAAATTGTTACACACAGTTGTCAAATTGTGAAAATCAAAAAAAAAAAAAAACGTTTCAAAATTAAGGGCAATATGGATAAAAATCGAAATGTTACAGATTTCAAATACATGAATATGAACAGTGAAAAATAAAAGCTACATTCGGGAATAATAATAAAACAAACACGTTATTAATAAATTGAAATAATAATGTATAGATATATTTATATAATTTTACTATAAATACTACTTAGCAATAATTTCATAATTATAAGTGTGCTATTGGTGATTCACTTCAAATCTGTTCAAAAGTCCTTGCGGGGTTGAACATTAAATTTAAATTTGAATTATTTGAAAATAACGTGTACGAAATCGCACTTTTTGATTTTAAAAACACAGACAATAAACTGAAGTCTGTCGTAATTTTGGGCTTCTTATTAAGATTCCTTTTAATAACTTGATTCATTTCTCGCTACAACTTGTATGCTCAGAACTGGGAATTAAATTTTTATACATTTGAACGAAAACACGATTGGGTTCAAATCTTGAATTTTTCACGAGTTATCATCTTAAAGTAAGCGTCCTATGATAAATAGAAACAACGTCCTTAAAAAATTAATTTTACTTGCAATTTAAGATAACTGAAACCTTAATATGCCTTATTTATTGAATTAAGAATTAGAGTATTGATTCCATAAGTTTAATGGTTATGAGAATTTGATAAATATAAATCTTAAAAAAATGACTTTTGTATTTGCAAACAAACATGCTATGATATAGGAGAATTTTTTTTATATATATATATTTGCGATTTTTTCAAAATGTTGTGGCTGCGGTGGCCTGTTGGTCATAGTCGCGGACTAACGGCCGCCGCTGTTTCTCATGAGAAGTGGGCTGAATCTCTGAGGCGGCATAAGGCCGGTAGTGTAATGGGGCTGATGCAAGTTAAATCTGGTTGAGTTCCCAAGTCCTTCCGTAGTGTGGTGTGGAAGTTTGGAGAGAGAGAGATGTTAGCTCAGGTGTCGTTCTCGTCTATTGAGCGAGGTTCACAATTGCGAGGACCGTCGTTAATCATCTCTTGTTGCTTCTTAAGGAGACGTTAGTAAACAATCACAGTTCTCAAAAAGTTATTTTTTTACGAACATCTGGCATACTTCCCTTAAAATCAACATTATTAATAGTACTGATATTTTCCAAATTATATAATTAAGTAATTTCCTATACAATGAACATTTTTTTTCTAATAAACACACTTGGATTTTAGGTATCGCATGATATTTGTATATATATCAAGGAAAATTTAAATGGCACAAATTAAAATCTTAAAATTTTATTAAATTTAAATATTGAAAATCATAATTTCCCTCAGTGCATAGAATTGTCTATTTAAAAGTTCTGTGCAACGTTATTAATTGCTCGTACGTAATTATTTATTTTTAAAAATGTGATTTTCTTTTCATAAAGTTTAGAGAATTATTCCATTGAGCATTACGGATTATACTTCTCTCAAGCACATATTACTTTTTAAATTCAATATGATATATATTTACACAATTAAAACTAAAATTTTAAACGCATTTTAAAAAGAAAAAAGTTGCAATTATCCTGATGTTAACATATTACCGCTATTTCTTTTAGTTAAGAAAATTAAGGATTAGTTAAACTTAGCATTAAATAAGTACATTTTGTTTCGTAGATGAAGATTGTTTATTAACGTTGCACTGAGAAGTAACATGAAGGGTATAAGCTGAATGTCCAAGGGGACCAAGCTCACCCAAAGGGATAGAACTACTAACTGCCACTCCCAGGAGACATTCACCACCACACTCAGCATTTATTGGCAAAAAGAAAAAAAAATTACAACAATAAAAGGTAAAATATAGCAGTACATGTTTAGACAAAGAACTTAAGATATTACAAAATTTCGAAGTTCAAAAGTATATAAAATCTTACAAGGGTGACGTCATAGTTTTATACTTCCCATTTTCCATTTTTCTTTCTTTCTTTTTTGAATGCGTATCAATATGTATTCCACTGACGTCTCAACTTCCTGTCAACATTAGATGCTGACATTCTTGCCCACAGACAAGTAACTCTTGTCCAGCGACGGACAGTCACAGCTATGGTAAAAGGTGTGCACACAATGGAAAATCGAAGTTTTCAGAAATGAAATGAGAAATTATGTGAGGCACTAGCGCCCTCTAGTTGTGAAGAGTCCGCCAGCGCCTGTGGCAGTAAGGACGTAACCTCCGGAAGACGAAACACGCAATGATGAGCTTTAATCTCTGTGAAGGACCTAAGTCCATTCTGAGTTGAATTTCTGTATTTTGTGTTTGTTTCATTTTTGTCAAGTTTCGTCCTGTAATAAAACTGATTAGAAATGAATGCTCGTAATTAATTGACACCATAAAAGAACACCAGCTATCATAAATTGGTGTCGCGAAGTGGACTGGTGTCTTAACGAGCATATAAGTAAGAAGAAATTTTCGTGTGTTTTGTATATTTACTCTTTGGATATCTATATACCGCAAAAGTATGCGGAGACTGCTCAAGAAAGGCATTTTCTTATTATTTGAATATGGAGAAAGTAAAACTTTTAACTAAGAAACGAGATTACTTGAGAACTTCTTTAACAAATACCCTAAACAAAGCCGAAGATGAAATAAAAATTGTTGATAACTTTAATGTTCTCGAAGATTCTTTAACTTTAATCCTGGAAAAATAAAAAGAACTTTAGAAGCTCGATGAAGAAATTGAAAATTTTCTTGGTGATGAGTTAAAATTACGAAAAGAAATCGAAACCACCATGACGTATAAAGATAAAATAACTTTATCGAAATCGAAAATAAATAGATATTTAAAAAATAGACAGGAAGCAATTAAAACCAATACAGATCTTAAAACAACTGAAGTTTCGGGGAAGAACGAAAACCAAAAAGCGCGACTTCCGAAATTAGAAATTTCTGAATTTACGGCGATGTTAGTCAATGGATTAGTTTTTGGAACGCGTTTAAGGTCGCACTTCACGATAATAGTTCACTTCCGAAAGGGGAGAAATTTAATTATTTAAAAACTTACTTAGGTGGAGCTGCCGTTAATGCGATAGAAGGATTTTCAATTTCAGATACAAATTATGATTTTGTTATAAATATTTTAAGTACTAGGTTTGGAAGACATATGCAAAAACTTCTTAATCTTTCTCCTGTTTCACGATCCAGTGATATTTTTAGATTAAGAAAGCGTTTTGATACCATTGAAATACAAATTCGAAGTTTATGTTCTTTAAAAGTAAAACCAGAATCGCATAATAATATGCTAATCCATGTATTATTCAGAGTTATTCCAAATGATTTAGTATTAGAATACAGTCGTAATAACGATGGCCAGTCATGTTTTGATGATTATAAATTTTTGGATTTCCTCAGAAATGTAATACAATCTCGTGAACGAGCTAATATGTTTAATTGTAATGACAGATCATCAGCCTATGATCAAAAATGTAATTAGTCATTCTAAATCATTCCGGAAAGATTTAAATCGTTATCCACCCACTTGCAACGAAAACGAACCAAGGTCGATCGTTCCCTTTTCTGCTGCAGCTGTAGTAAAAGTTGCTTATTTTGCAATTCCGGAAACCATGAATCATTGGACTGTTTCGATACACATATTTCTGTTAAGGAAGAAAAATTAAAAAGTCGGGGTAGAGATGTTTTATTTGTTTTGGCAGGAAAAACAAATAAATCATCTAAGGATTGTAAAAATAAACTGAGGATTGTAAAAATAAACTGAGGATTGTAAAAATAAACTGAATTGCGAAATATGCTGTAATAAAAATCATAATACATTACTTTAGAAAAAAAGAACTCAGAAATTAATGAACAGATTAATAAAAACGAAAATCATTCGCTGATGTTTTATGCGGCTTACCGAAAATGCCGGATAAAAACAAAACTTGTTTTGATTCTTTAATCACTATTCAAGTAGAACGCAATAATAAGACATTAACAACTGTTGTGGATACTGCAACCCAATTGTCAATAATTAAAACCAATATGGTACCTGAACACTATAAGAATCCGTGTGGAAAGGTTATTTTAAAATCTTCTTTTGAGCATAAGGTCACTGCACCATTAATAAATGTGAATTTAGTAATTATAAGCTCCGAGTCTAATGCTGTATATAAACCTGTTACAATCGTGTGTGCAATGGTACATAATTTAGTGCATGATATTTTATTAAGCTTGAGTACTTATAACGATTTGATTGCTACTAAAAATCATTTTGAAAGTTATGTAAATAATCTTAGTATTGATGAAATCCAGTTATCTCATGAGTACATTTCTGTCAATCCTGATGAGAATACAATAAATATAAAGCCTAATTCTATTCAACATAGCACGATACCAATGCACAGTGCCATTGGTTCTGTAAATAATTTAACTAGTTCTGGTATGGACAGTGGTAATGTCAACAAAGATTTAGTTTCAGATTCAAATAAATTTCAATTCGAACAAGAAAATGATGAAAGCCAAGCTAAATGTTGGCAAGATGCCAATAATTCTTCAAATGGTTTTATGATTGAGAATAAGTTCTTGTATCGTAAAGATAAGATTTTAGATGAACCCGTCTGCCAGCTAGTAGTTCCTTATGAGCGCAGAGAACAGTTGTGAGAACTCCCACATTCCAGAGTATGGGATGAGCACCTGCGGAAAAAGAAAACTTTAGAACGATTAAGCTATTCATTTTTCTGACCTATCATGAAAAAGGATGTGCAAAATTTTTGTGACACTTGTGTTTCATGCCAGTTACAAGCCAAAAATAAACCATGTGATGAAATTCCCATAACTCCTGTAATCCTACCTAATGAACCTTTCCAAAATATTTCTTTTCTCAAAGCAATGTCTATTATTAATAAGTATTTTTTTATGAAATAAGAGAAAAAAATTAAATTTCCAAAATTACAAAGCTCTATAATGTTTTCAAAGAAAATATACAGCAATATCACTGAGAAATTTGGCTCACTATTTTTTTGTGCATTGTATAGAATGAATACTTTACCATTACTGCGCGCATCAAAGAATCCTAGCTCCATTAATAATTTTACGATATAAGTAAAAAACAAAAGCAAAAATCAAGAGTCTTGAATTTGGAATTTTATTTTTCCCCACATGCATATTAATTCCCTTAAATAAAAAGCAATATCAGATATTTACCTCAATAAAAAAGATCAAGGACATTATCCAAAAAACCATTTCTGACTAATCCAAAAACTCAATGAAATTCTCTTTCATAACGCTTTAATAATTGCTGATTTACGATTAGAAATTATTTGGAAAAGGATGATTAAAGGACCGAAAATGTAGAACTATAATCTCCCTTCAATTGCATTTTTAAGATGCCCTTTGAAAACCCTTAGAACAAACAACAATCACAAATTAGTCCTTTCGCTTCTAAAAGCATAGAGGAAATTTTAAAGCAACAAGCAAGTCTTCAGTTCAATCCATTCTATATTTTCATAAAAATGCGAGGCGAAAGTGCGGAGAAGCAAGTGATGCAATTTGGAAAATTCGTAATGTTGCTATGACGTCACGATATTTCTCAAGCACTTTATTTTAAAAACAATCAAATAAAAGAAAAAGAAACCTATAATTTCGAAACTCATCTACATGTGAACTGCTTGTATTCAAGAAATAGTTTAGCTTTTCCTCTTAAATGTTTTATCATAGTATTCTAAGCCTTTGTTCTGCATAGTAATATGGATTATTATAATTTCCTTGAGAGTTTATTCAAAAAGAAGAAAGTTGAGAACAGATGCATTATTCTCTCAGGTACTTCGGGACAGATGTATTATAACCAAAAAATAGGAATGGCGCAAAAAAATAATAAAATAAAAGGACACAGAATCACCTCATCACACCAAACGGGCTCTAAGCAAAATGGAGCGTGTCGTCTCCATGAGCATCACATTCGCAAAATCTTGCCCTATGTAGTAGCATATTAAATGAGGGGAAATAAAACTTTAACTTATAAATGAAAAAGTTTAATAAATGAGAATGTTTAAAATATATTTAACGAATGTACTTCGATTTAAATTGTACTTATGATATCATATATACCAATATACTTATTATATGTATAAATATATATATGAATGTATTTATTTACGAAAATTAATATACTTATATTTAATTACAATTTACACAAACGAATATACTTATACATTTACCCCTAAACACATACATAATACGTATATTATGTTATAAAAATATATGAAGAAAGAAATATTAAATTGAACGATAGAAGAAAATTTAAAATTTTACTTTTTCCAACAAAAATAATTAGAGTAAACCATACATCATATTCAGCTATAAAAATATATTTCTTCATTATCTGATAACAATATACTATTGAAAACTTTTTTTTCTTCTTTTCACACATATATCATTACGTGCATACTAAACTAAAATACCTCTACTTTAACTTTTACTTAACTTTAAACTTTACTTAAGGTTCTCCTTATTTTTCACCTTTTCGATAAACTACTTTTCTTTTTCACAAAACTCGATGTAACTTATTATTATTTAAAACTCATAAATCATATCACTTCGATTCTTCTTTAAGGTAGCTCACTTAGCTAAATACAAATACTTTCCCTTAAAATTCATATGAGATCAGACATACTTTTTAATAACAATAACAGCTTAATTTATTCAGTCAACACTATTCCTGACGCGTTACCTTTGTGATCAGTGCAGTTTACAGTTAGCACTCAATCACCCCGCGAATTCACAACTCTCTCGAGTATGTCCCTTTACAAAAATACGCCCTCTACAGGTAGGGTTTATATATATATATATATATATATATATATATATATATATATATATATAAGCACGGGAGATAACAATACACTACCTCTAATTTTTCAAAAAACTTATATTTCTCTATGTGAATTACGATTTTATTATAACTGTTCGGGGAACTCACTTTGTGTGAATAAGACACATGGAAACGTTCAAAGGGAAGAATATAAACTCAATGAAGTTCGCAGAAGGCGATTGGATGGTCTTCGGTAGGAGGGCAGCACCAGGGTGATCCAAGATATTTACAATGACATGTTACAGAATATTTTTTAGTGCACGTAAGCACCCCATTGGTAGAAAGGGCAAGCCTACATTTAGTTTAAGTGTTGAACAACTAAATGCAGTGAAGTTTCTTCCGTTAATTGAGATACATTTATAGTCTAATATAATAATACTCAAAAATATATTTTGGCAATACGAATGTGGAACAGAAAACTTCTTAGTATCATCAACAGAAGACTAATTAAAAATTCTACTTAGACCATTCATTTCAAAAGTTGGCCCGAGTCAGGAACAATTACACTAGATCTAATTAAAATTATAGTAACCGACACCAAATATCCTATTGTCCTTAATTTCTTGGACACATGATGCTATTTAAGCTTCTAATTTTTCTCAATACACATATCCAATCAATCAGTCAGTATTTTCGGAACTCTCACCTATCTATTTCACTGCACTTTTTAGTATATTTATAGCAATCTAATTGATATAAATCCTAATGTATTCACAATCCATGGTTCTCAGATCAAATAATGTCAGAGATAGGCCCTTGAGATTATTTGAAAGGAAATACGAAAGATAATGCATTAAAACATCTCCATATATAATGATATGCTAAGCAAAATTGTCAAAATACCACAAAACTACAAAAAAGTTGAAAAACGTGGCGTGATAAGATAGTAATTTTTTTGTAATTTATTGAATTAATTTATAGTATTTATATACATTGAAGTCAATAAAAACACATTATTTTAAAGAAATTACTTACATATGAAACAAAATCTTACAATTTTTTTTTTTTCAAAATTCCTGCAGGGCAGTAAATAAAAATTGCTTTGAAATGTGGATTATTATATTTGGCATAGTTGAACTAATAATATAGGATACATTGACCGTTTTTTTTACCTCTATTGAATGGCTAAATAAGTGAGATATCATAATTACCTGCTACATTCAACACAAATCATACTTTTTACAAATATACTACATTTAACACACACATATCGATTACATTTGCAACATGTTTGTGCTGCCTTGTTTTCATTTCGTAGCCCAATTTGGCATTAGGTACGATTTTTTGAGTTCAGTAACTGGCTAGAAATTTGAGAAATAGTACAGTGGGGTGGGTTTGATTATTTCGTGATTTTGTCGAAGTTCTTCAGAGAGTTGAAGCAATAAATCTCTTCTAGATTATTGTACTCCCTGTAGCTTCTTTGTACCCAATCCAATATTTTGGAAGCTTATTCCAAAATATTGTTAAAAAGTGCTATCTTCGATTTCCTGCTTTTACTCAACAGTTATGCGACATGTGGTCAAGAATGTCTGCACCATACTTTGTAGAATTATAAAATGCCACAATTTCGGGCACTTTCTTTTCATTACCAATTATGATAATAGTTTGGTGTAGAGTGCTCAGAACCCAAACATTCTTGTTCTTCTTACATTGATACACAGTCAAGGTGGGATCATTAAATGTTTATAACACGAACAAAATGAAAATGATGATGGAACCTTTGGTTCCCCATCATACGTAAAACGACATATTCTGAAATTGATATCATCCTTTCATAGGATATAATCTTTTCTTAAATATGGAATGTCATTTATTATGTATTTTGATTCAACATCTGTTGCAATCCAAAATTTAAAACCAAATTTATCAGGCTTAACTTGGTATGTATCGTAAGAATAGGTTTCTAGTTTTAGATGGAAATAATTGCTCTTCTTCTATTATATTTTTCGGTTGGTTCCAAGAAATCGAGTTTTCAACGAATCGGTCCCAAACAAAGGATATTGGAGAAAATTTATCGTTTTGTAATCTTTGAGATATTCTAGAATTTTTTTTATCAAATCTCAAAAGCCTCAATACTTCCTTGAACCTATCCCGAGGTCTAATATCAAGAAAAAAGTAGATCCCAACATCTTATTCCATAAATTACTGACAGAGATTCCTTTGGCACAATATGCTCCTCGGGAGTACAAAAAAAATAAAAAGGCATCTAACTCATCCATTGACATCGACCAGTTTTCATTTTGTAATTGCATTCGAGCATCTGTTTCAGTACATTCCAGTATTATTTTCCACGTAGAGTTATCTACTAATAACTAAAAAGAGCGAGACATTTTTTCGCTTTCTACGCGTCTCTTTGCATAAGAAGACACTCCACTGGGTTCCGATAGTATATTTTGGCTTTGAAAGCATCCAGGTTTACTATTGTTAGGCATCCTTGCCCACATCGTGCCGTCTCGTGCAAATTCATTACTTGATGTAGGTCTCGCATCAGAATAATTCAGTAATGTGACATTGTTTTCAGTCTACCTTCTTTTACAGGAATTCTTCAGTCTACCTTCTTTTTCAATTATTTTTAGAAGTTGTTTTGTAGATTTAGTTTCGGTTACCAAAATTTGGTTTTGTGTTTCGTCCTCAAATTCAGAATCAGTGTCAGATGTTTCAATTTTCTGTGGAAAACATTCGTCATCCTACTCAGGTATTTCTTTTCCTTCTGATTCATGTTCCTCTAATTTACGCTAAAATTGGGCAATTTCTTCATTACTGAGCCATGTTTCACTGATATCGAATACTATTTGCTCGTTATTACATATCATCTCCCTTTGGAGTGATAGTGACTGAACAAACAGATGTTTCACTTGAAAAAACATCTGCTTAGCATTTCATGTGGAAACATCTGTCGTTTCGAAGGGGAGATGTATAAAGGAGAGAGGGGCAGATAAGGATTCATCTGTACGTTCAAATAATAACTTTTTATTTAACCAAATATTTTTTATTAGATATTTCGCTTTTATTATGATTTTGTGATTTGCATAAACGATTTCAACTAGTTTTCCACGCCTTCAAAATGGCGACTTTTAGTCTTTTTAGTTATACAACAAATTTTCTTCCCCTCTTTACCATAGAATAAAATTTTGCGCATGTGTGTGAATGTTTCCCGTAAAGTAATAAAATTAATAAGATTTTAGATGCCTGGGAACAAAATAAAAAAACGTAGCACATAATACAAATTGCGAAACCGTCAAAATGACGTCAACCGTCTTTCTAGTATTAAGGCTCCCGTCTACACGTCATTTTGATTTCGCGGACGTAATGTTAATCCTAAGGAGTTTCGACTTCAATTCTTACATCTTTACGATTTAATCTATTTTAATGTAATAAAGTGAATCTGAAAGAGTCAAAAAATGAAGGCTTCTGCAGAAATGTTCTTTCCCCTGATTTTAAAATATTTTTTTAAAAAAAAACTGAAAAATTCGTAAGCGAATCATTGAAATAGGGGTAAACCTGTTTTTAAAAATCTAAGGGAAAAAAGTAATTCCACAAAAGCATTCATTATTGTCTGCTCTTTCGGGTGCACTTTATTGCATTGAAATAGATCAATTAGTAAAGATGTGAGAATTAAAGACGAAATTCCATAAAATTAGCATAACGTCAACGAAATCAAAATGGTGAATAGGCGGGAGCCTTAAGATAAATTTGCATTGCTGAGATATACTTAATTCAGTATTTTATCGTCTGCTTTTATTTTAACATTTGAAGATAATTTTATCGTCTGCTTTTATTTTAATACTCGAACAGAATTTTATCGTCTACTTTAATATTTTATCCTTTCTTCTTAATTTAATATTTTATTTAAGAATTGTTTTTATGTAGTAGAATAGTATGTATTTATTATTTGTAGTGCTAACATTGGCAACGCTTTTACACTTTGGAATGTTTCGATTGTAAAATTAAAAATGAGTTAGAAATTTAAGGAGGGTATTCTGCTGTGGAACTTGGGGCTCGGAAGTATTCTTACTTAGCAGCGATTAAGAATCCTTTTCAATAATTCTATTTTTTAAAGAACTTAACTTAAAAAACCGTTAGCACCCGTTTAAATGAAATAAGAAAATCCAATTTCAATTTAGTTATTTGAAATCTATCAAAAATTCAAATCCTTAACATTAGCTAAAACGAAAAAAAAAAAAAAAGTTCTTGTAGTATAACACATATGTATATGAAGAGGACATAAATTCTATTACGGTAAACATTAGAGGTGGTGATTATGTGTACCCAGACACATTCTAATGAATTTGATGAATCATTTAGATCCTGGAATTCTGACATGGACTTTCTCCCTTTTTTTTCTTCTCTTTGAATAATAGTTGCATTCAAAACACCCAAAATATAATCTAGAAGATTAAAGTGTTCTTCCTCGACCATTGATATTTTTACATAAAGAATTATCTGAAATATTCTGTTATTATTTCTAGTGCATGCATTTTAGTAATTTTCCGTTAATCATCTGCCAATTTCGACAACATCAGATCAACGAACCAGTAATAAACATTTCGAAAACAAAGAAATTCATGTTCATAAAAACAGTGATTAATTCGCCTATAATTATTTTCTCATAATCTTCAGGTACATGAACTGAAGAGATAAAATTATGCAATATTTGGCGACTTATCGCTTGCATGCAGGTAACGGAAATATACCTATGCTATTTGCGAACGGGCGAATCTCTATATTATAGGTTGCCAAAGTGGTCCAGGTGGACCCCCAGGGGTCAATAGGAGACCAAACGGGGGTTCACGTAGACGTGAAAAGAAAACAGGGGTTCACAAGTTGTAAGTGGGGGTTCACGAAACATTTTCTGGTTTTCATAATAAAGAACAAAAATTTTGGCTTGGATTTACCTATCAACGTAGGCAGGTAGCATCATTCACTAGGTAGGTACTCAAAAATATTCGAGACTCAATTCAAACACAGAATTGAATAGAACAATGGATAATAGTACAAGTGTACACCGCATGTCGATACTTGCAAAGTGTCGCCCGTGCGCCTGCTGGTCCGAGATGCTTGTTTAGACCTGTAAAGGGATGAAATGTGACTTGCGTTGTGCTTGCAATCTCCATTAGTATAAATACGAATGCCAAGAACAAAACGTTACTCATTTGTTTCCGGGATTTTGAACATAAAAGTGTGACAGTGAGTGAATCGATGTCAGTGTTTGCAGTGCCGGAAAAAGAAAGTATCTGCCTATTTGTTATAAATATTTTTATTGTATATTGTAATTTATCAATAACATTATATCTGTTTTACTATTTGAGTGTAGTAGGTAGTTATGTAGTAAAAATTAAGTACTAGAGATTATTCAAAACTTCTATAAAAGAACAAAAAGCCAGGGAAGATTAAACTTTAGGTACCTAGGTACTTTTTGTTTAAAAATATTTATTTACGCTCATATAACCACAAGTATTATTTTAATAAATAGGACACAAGAAAATGTGCTACTTTTCTTTTCTTCTTAACACCCCCAATTTAGGGTGATATATTTTTTAGGAGTTTTGGGAATACAGTAGAAATGTAGCCGCAGGGGGTCTACCGAAAATAGTAAAACTTTGAAAGTGGTCCACGAGAAAAAAAAGTTTGGGAACCTCTGCTCTATATTAACCGAGCCATGTAAAGTAGCTTGGAAAAAGTTCAAAAAATAACTGCCTTTTAATACACAGAAATCTATGGCATGTATAAATGTCTTGATTAAAAGAAAATAAGAAGAACATTTCAAAAAGTATATATATGAGTGCCACGCAAAGAAAAATCTTATGCTATGTTTATATAGGTGACAGGAATTATTTTGCAAACAATGTTTCAGTTGATAAACTATCAACTACCTGTTCTTTTCGTGAATTATTTACTTATTTATTTTTACATAGTTGAGTTTTCCGGAAAATACACTCGAAGAAATTCCAGAGAAAGACGTCACAATGTCCCCATCTCCAGTCTTCATATACACTGTATGTAGCAGTATATTAATAACAATAACGGTTATGTCGCACATCCACCATTATTTTATTTATTTTCGTCATCTTCGACTTCCCGCTTCAAACATCCGATGAGTTTTTTTATTTCTTTATTTTTGTTGTCCACACCCGAAAAGCTTTTGCTAGTAAAGCAAGAGTTCTCGGTGAGCAGTTCAACGCTGAAGGATTTATTGAAAAATATTGTCCCATGTTCATACTTTCTGGGTTGTCCGTCACTTCGATTTTATGGTTTGGTTGATTTTTCTTTTTTCTACTCACTTCAGTTTGAAAACATCGCAGTTGCGTGTACGTGGTCGGATGTATTCGACTTAGAGGAAAAAAATATAAATTGGGTGGATTACTGATAGTGGAAGTTTGTCCAAGTAGAAATGATATATGTGTTCTTTAAACTTGATATTTATAAATGGCAGTATTTCGACTTAAGATTTTTTTTTATTTTCGCTTGAGTGTTTCCCATTTGGGAATTATTAAATGACTGATATATCTGCTAGGGGTTTTTTTTATCATGATTTTTCAGTGTTTTAGTTTACTTTCATAACTTAAATTTTCTAGGAAAAATTCAAACAAGAATTACAAAAATAGAGAAAGTTGTTCTCACTTGTAAATAAAATAGTAAAGAGTCATAGATTGAAGAAAAATACTTAAATTTAATAATTTACATTGATATTAAATACATATAAGTCTGTAATTTTGAAAATTAATTTAGTTTTTATAAGTTGTTACTTAAAAATTATCTTTCATACAAATTAAAATATCACTGCTTGGTGGTAAATTATTTCAATTCATTAAAATCTTGAAATTTAGAATGTAGAAATATTGTTTTCTTTAAAAGAGATTATAATTCATCCTATAGAAATGTATTTGTGTAAGGGCTAAAATAATATGAAACCTGTATGTTATATATATATATATATATATTGCACTCAGGTTCATGATCACTTGTCAAAGATATGATCTTTTGAATCTTTGCCTTTGCAATTGTGAAATTTGAATTGATTTTTCATGAAAACCATGGATTCGGGTATGTAGTTTTTAAAATTTTAAATCTTTAACTGGAAATATTTAATTATAATGTTTTATTGTTTCGAAAAAAATCTTAAATTTTTAATTGAATAATTTTTAATTGAATAATTTTTAATTGGATATTTTTAATGGAAAATTTTAATCGGATATTTAAATGGATAAGTTTATTTGGATAATTAATAATTGGATAATTTAACAGATATTTTTTGTTTAAAAAATTTTAATTGGTAGGATTTTAGGTGAAGAATATATTTTATTAGTTCGGAAAACAATTGTTTTTGAAAATAATTAGTAATTGAGATATCTTGCCCTTCAAATTTTCTTCTTTGTTTATTGTTTCTTTTCTTTGAATTACAATTATAATTTTGGAGTAATCCAATTTTACCCAACTAGGTACATTGGAGGAGGGTTGGTACCATAGAACTAGTTTAACCCCACAATTCAGTCTCCAGTCTGAATATACATGTTTTGTTTTGTTGGGCATTCGAATTATTCAATTATTCCTTTTTTCAAATTAGTTTCAAATTTGATTCAATTTTTATTCATCTCTTATTTTCAAATTTGATTCAATTTCAACTGTTTTACTTAATTTTATATATGATTTTTTTTTGTTGTTGTTGTTGTTGATTTTGGATTTTAATTGTTCTCTTACTTTTATGTTTTTAATGATAAATTCATTGCTTTATCTTATATATATATATATATATATATATATATATATATATATATATATATACTTTGAAGAAAATGAAACGTGAATCTAGTTTATTTTTAATTTTAGTTAGTTCTAAAAACAATCTAAACTATACCCTCCCACTTTAGAATTTATTCAGTACTACAACTTTCACTCATTGAGAAATCTACAAACTTCTAAATGACGTCAGAGGCTGATCTGTAGAAATACTCGCTTATTTGTATCCAAATACCTACATACCCAAATACTTATTTCCTGCTTTGCCAGCACGGGAAAAGAAACCACTCCTTTGACAAGCTCTGGGACTTACCTTCTCAATCATTTTTCTACATATATATAAGTAAAATTATAATTAAAGAAGCTCAGTAGTATAGCAAAACACTAAATAAGCATTTTTATTACCATTAATAATAAATTACCAGAATTAAATACTTTTAAAAGAACATGTGTTCTGTAATAGTATTTAATTCTATAAATAAGTTTAAGTTTCTTAAGATATACCCGACGTCTTATCATAAAAATATTTTTTTTGAAAAAAATCCTGAGATTATTATTTTGTTCTTTGATAGAATTAATTTAGGGGTTGGGGGGGAATTACGTGTTTTCCAACTCTTTCGTATAGAATTTCAGAACTTATCAAACAATACATTTCGAATAGACATTGCACGTTAATTTTAACTGTACTTTACATGGAACGCTAAAAGGATCTCTAGTATAAAATATTAGTTGAAAACTCGTCGTCAACTAATCAATTGAAATTAAAAAAGCATATTGGGAATCGTTTTTATGTCGAATGTCTCAAACCCACAGTGAATTTAACAAAATTATAAAAATAGAATTGAAGGGCAACCACAGAATGATGGATGATGCAAGAGATTGATGGATGAAGGGCAACCACGGATGATGATTTTAGCTCCTTCTAATAATACTTTCAATTTATTTTTATTTTTGTATAAATAACAAATATTATATAAGCAAGAATTTACAATGTTTTCCTAATTTTAAAGACAAACGAAATTTTTTGATGTTGTTTGGAATTACCATTATTTCGCACTTTGCTTACTTTTCCCATTCAATACAAAATCTCTGCAGAAAAGTTTTTGTGACAGATGTGAAGAGATGGTTCTAACCCTTGATCTATCGGTCTGGAGAAAAATCACCCGGTATTTGTTTTGCTTTGCCCTCAGCAACTGAGCCGAAAAAGAGTCACAACCGGAGAAATTATTAAATCATTTTCACTTCTGTCTCTGTTAGTGAAGAAAACCGCCGCATATTCCACCTTCAATGACTGATATTTTCACCCTACTCTCTCGGTGATATTTTTTCAATTCTGTGGTGAGGAAGGTTAGTTGATTTGGAGAAAAGGGACGATTCGAACCCTTGATCTTTCGGTCTGGAGTAACTTCGCCCAGTTTTTCTTTTGCAATAGTCATATGAACACAGACAAAAAGGATTCCCCACAAGGTTAGTGATAAAAGTATTTCAAATTTTCTTGTGGTTGATGAAGAGAGCTGTTATACATTCAACCTTCATTGAGAAATTCTATTTGAAACTAAGTTTATTTATAATTAAATATTTTAATTTGTTAAATGACTTTAATTTCTGTGAAGCACCAAGCACTTCGTTTAGCATAAAAGTAATATAATTTTCTGAGAATTAATATACTAAATTCGTATTAAAATCGCGACACACAACTCTTTAGGTTTAACCCATTCACTCCCATCGTATCATATTTGATACGCTCACGTTTCCTCTCCTGTGCCCAGCGTATCACATCAGATACGCTCCGTGAGTTTTTTCTACGGCCCAACGTATCTATAGAGATACGCTTGATGAGAACGTTTTATTTGATTCTTTTAATGTTACTATATGGCGTTACAATATCGTGAAATCTATATAGATAGATTATTTGGAGTATTGACCTTGGTGATATGGGGTTAGATTTCACTTCTGGCTATCAGGAGGGGGGAGTAATTGTTAAGAGCACGTGCTGCGACTCCCCTCTTTAAATGTAATGACTTTAAAGGGTGCACTTTATTCGGTTTTCTTTTTTTCTTTCTTGCTTTCTTTTTAGAATGTCGAATGATAATTTATGGGTGTTTATGGGGATTAGGGCTTTTAGTAGCAGATGCTCCCAGCTGTTCGTTGCATTCTGTTGGTTTTTTATTTGTAGCGACAGTCGTGACGAAAAGAAAGTATATATCTGATACTAAGATTTGTGAATTAATTAATGAATCTGGCATTAATGTTAGCGAAAATAATCCAAATCTGTACATAGACACAAAATGAAAAAAAGAACGAAGAAGATGTGCGCTTTGTTCAAAATCTTACGTGAAGCGTCAAAAGTTATCTAAATATGTGTGTAAGGCATGTGACTTTCGACTAAGCGTTGAAGAATTGTTTTCTTATAAAAATACCAAACAGCAAAATAAGATTCATTTTTTATATCTTAATATCCATGTAATGGTACATCATTACACCATGAAATTTAAGTAACAAATGTAGGTATATTTTGTATTTTCTTAACAAAATTTCTTTCTTTTGATATGATTTTTTATGTAATTTTATGTATAAAACATACAATTTTCGATTAAATCTTTTTTTATTTCGTATATATTAAGTTTAATGCATTTTAAATAATATAAGTAAAAACCAAAACATTCTAATTAATAGCCGATTTTAGAAGAATTTTATTCGCGAATTAGGCTTAATATCTGAAATCGTCTGGGCGCAGCGTGACACTCCGAGATAAGAAGCCGCGGGCACGGGGAAGCACTTCCTTTTTCTCCCTCCGGTTGCGAAAGGGTTAAGAAAACTTACTAATAACTACTGTGAGGAATATTTTTCATCTCAGCTGTCTAAAGCTCATGGATGCAGAGATGCAGATAAGTTATTCATATTAGTCCTGATACATCAGGCCATGGTTAAGAAAAGGCAACTATCGACAAACACTCATTGTTTGAAGTAGTAGTCTGGAGTTCGAACATTAAATATCAAAAGATTCGAGTCGAAAACGCTATTTCAATACACTCCCACTCAGTCTAATAAATACCCACATACACATAATCACGACTTGAGATATATAACAGCTACGGCACTTGTCTCAAATAGACCCGATATTTCAACTAGACACTACAAATAAAGTCAACGGAAAACGTTTCAAAAAACAAACGGTACAATTGAGGACGAATATCCATTACTGGAACAGCTTGAAAAACTACACTTAGTAAATGTTGGTAAAAGAAAGTTAATCAACAGAAAAAAAGGAGTTTTCTCTCTGGGAGGAACGAGGGCTATGATCTCATCTACTAGTTTTATAGAGTAAAAATTTCTCATAACTGATTCGGTAAAGAATTCCTTTTCAGTTGCGTAAGGCGTATGTCTGAGAATTCGAAAATAGGCAGCTCAAATATAAACAAGTATAATCAAACTCACCCATAAACAACCATTACGGAAAACTACTGGAAGAAGTAAGAAAATTTTCTATAGAACGTAAAGTTATGTGTTTCTTGGATAAATATTACATGTAAATTATTTTTTATTGTAATATATACATTTCTCATAAAATACCAATTTTTAATAAATGGTATTACGGCTATCACATTTAACAGGTGCGTTAATGGTACATTCCCTTTACATCCGGATAAGGTCCTCATCAAAGACAGCTGCACTCGTGAGAAAAGGGAAGCAACATTTATGTTTCTCATGAACTTTCATCTTTTAGAGTCTGATACTCCTTAAAAACCAAGACGTCCCCGTATCAGAAGTCAGTTTTGCAGATGTCCTTTCCCTCCCTAGTTGAGGGTTTAGCGACCAATAGTTAAATTTATTACATTTAGCTACCCAATTAAAATTAAGGATTACGTCCTGTTTGGGAAAGGCGTGAATATTCCCTTCTACTGAAAATTTTCGAAGCGTAGGGGCATTAGAGATCTATAATTCATTCGACTGGAATGTGTGACTTATACTCAAAAATGCATACCTCCATAGCAAATATAAGTGCGACAAGCACTTTATCTTATAAATATCATAGCTATAATATTTAAATTAATTATAATAAATTAATTCAAATAGTCCTTCTCTAGGTATCATATAATTTACTGTAACCAAACCAACCAACCACCCAGACGAAACGTAATTGAAATTTGGAGTAGATAAATTTATTAAGCAAACCAAACTGATTAAAAATGGAATTTTAATGAATATGATTTCACGTGTTATGGTTTTATTTTTTCCTTTAATTTTTGGAGCTACAAAGTAATTATTTCATTCCTGACAATATCTAAAATATTAAGAGCTTTCAAAAATTAGCTTTTGTTCTTTGGAATACACTTGTATTCAAATAAAAATAGATCTCCCGTTCCGAAAACTTTGAATTGCAAATAAATGCGTTTATGTAGGAAGATTTTCCGTAGCTGCATGAAAAATCATTGTTTTGTGCATTTATAAAATGTATCATAATTGTTTAGCTAATTGCTTAGGAAAATTATGTTATCTGTAAGAGCTACAGAGGAAAGAAATAAGCTTTTATTTCTATCAACCTTTCGAAAACTTTCCACCAACGTATAACTAACTTTCATTTTCCTTATTCATAAATATTTCGAAAGTATTTTACAGAATATTTTTTCAGCTTTTTTTTAAAAAAGTAACATAAGTAAAACTTAAGAATTTCTTCAATCAATCTTAGTAATTATCCTTAAATGTTCTTTTAGTTTTCGGAAGAATTTCAGATATTTGTTTTCATTTTGATTGTTTCTATTCCATTAATTAGCAGAATTCTAAGTCCACTAATTATTGGTTTTTGCCTAACAGCAAATTTTTACTCCACGTAAGAAAACATATTGAAAAAAGAAGACAATTTTTTTTTTTACATTCTAAAAATATTTTCAAAATAAAGAAATACAAAGGCCTACGATATATTGCTAGAATCAAATATAAATGTGTCATATAAATTACATCAAAACTATTAACATAACAAAATTAGGTCTCTTTTTCCCTTATGTCATCTTACCACTGATATATTTCGGCTAATCTCCACAAAAATAATTCGAGGTACACCAATCCAGATTTTACAAAATTACGTTTATTAGGTGAACATTCTCTACGCACATAACCTTCGTAGATTGTAACTATAACTCCTGAAACTAGGTATAGGCAATATTTCACGTAATAGAATAAGTAATAGTGTTACGCGTTTGGAACCTATTCCTTCAGTAATATATTCCATTCATAAACCTATTAATTATATCACTACTTATAATGCTTGTCTTATAACGTTTGAAACCGTTTGAGTAATTTAAATGTGTATTATATACATAAGGCAAAATTAAAGTAACAGAATACACTTCAGAAATAATATAATATTGCATATTGAAAAAAGTAATAAGATACTTAAGCACATTCTGAAATGCATAAGCATGCTGCAAGGAGACTGGTTTTCTTTTAATGGCGCAAGACCGGGATTTATGTCTTGCACCATATATACACATTCATTCACTCGTTCCACCCTATTCAACTTCGATCCGCAAGTTCAACAAATGAAATCCACAGGCGAGCCCATATTTATTTTTGTAAATTTATCCAAAGAAACATGAGCGGAAGCGAAATACTTCCTCGTGTCTTTTGTATATTTACATCTTGCTAAGCAGTAAAAGTCGAGATAGGTTTTTGTTTCTTCCTGTTGTTGCGTCTTTCAGCTTAATGCTCTTGATTATAATTGTTTTTGTTAATTTAAAGTAAAATCACACTTTTTTAATTCTGTCAAATTGATAGTTTTGAAAAATTTGTTTGCTGAATAAAAGTCCCGCTAGTAGAGACCTTACTTTCTATTTGACTTACTTGTACTTCTGTGTGATAATATATTCTTAAAGTAATAAGATTATTAGACCATGTAATTTGAAAGCAATAAGATTATTAGAACATGTAATTTAAAAGTAATAGGATATTAGAACACTTAATTTAAAAGTAATAAGATTTTAGAATATGTAATTTGAAAGTAATAAGATATTGGAACTTATTACTTAAAAGAAAGGCATATGCTAGAACCTATTACTTACAAGTAACTGTTTGGCATTCCCTTACCTGAAATGATACTCTTTCTTATACCATTGAAATTAAGATTTAAATATTAATATTTAACATTTTAATGTTTCTGTGATCGCATTGTGGTTCCTTAAATGATGAGAAAGGGGTAAAGATCAAGGAAGTAAGACTTCAGCACTCAAATAATTAAGCAGATGTTGTGTATGATCAAATATTACCTTATTAGAGCTATTGTCCGTTTATTTACTGTAAAATACCTATACATATTGAAACTCACATACCTTTTATTAAACGGGAAGAGAAATCGTAACTGAGTTTGTCGAATTGCAGAAACCGTACATGGTGGCCAAGAGATGGCTATATTCCTTAGCCGAGTGCCTAATCTACAATTACAGCTAATGAGAAACACTTTGAGTGCCGAAGATCTATTCAATAATTATCAATTAATTCATATCAAGTAAATTTTTCAAAAATGATATTTCAAACGCTTGAAAAATTTGGAAAGAAAAAAAGCATAAGTTGTTCCTGAATTCTGTTAAATATGATAAACTCGCAAAATGTAATGAGAACTCTCCCATTCATTTTATTTACTAGATAAATTCACAAGGCTCTCATCTGGAGAAAGTTATTAGTAAGATCAAAATAAATGTAAATAGAATAATAAAACTATTCTAGAACAGAAAAAAATTAGGTTATGGTAAATAAAGACTAAATAATTAAATTGAAGTTAAAAATTCCCCTAAGTCTGAAGTAGTCGCATTCAAACATAAGTTTACGAAATATTTGTTTTAGTGATTCACGATATTCCTTTACAGGAATTAGTCTACTGCAAAGATAGTCTCTTTCCCGCGATTCCTAACAAGAAGTGACAGGACTAATAGTAATAAATTCCTTTCTGGCTCAGTTGTCTAGAGCATGCATCCACAGATAACCAGGTCAAACCTGCCTCTAAATAGCAAATTAGTTAAGGTGACCAGATTTTAACATTCAAAAAGCGGGACACCATTGACGAGGGGGGGGGGTTCTTGATTTAAAATTTGTACCTAAAAATACCTACTTTTGGTATCTAAATAAATTACAAACATAAATCATCTAAGTAGTTTATTTGTTGACATCACTTGTTTAACAAGCCCTAACGAGCAGTACGATGTGTATCGTATGAGAGACAGTTACAAAACTCAATATGCGAAGGCGTTATTTTGTGGACGACCCACAAACTCCTTACACCCTTAACCCTTCTCCTCTCTAAAATTCCCCTCCGTTTCCAATTTTTGTACAAGATGTAACTCCTTTGGAACAATGTTCCAAATGATGCTCGATGGCTAGCTAAACATGCTGCCATAAGAATAAAATCTGTGAAAGTGTACAAAGAGTTCTCTCATCATTTTACGGCTGCAAAATGTTTTCGTCGCTGCAAATGACGAAAAATGCCACTGTTCATTAAGTTTAAACAATGGTGGTCCTATTCTAGGAACTGGTCGAGGCAAACTTTGATAATCAGTTCTCAACAATTATTTTTATTATTAAAGTTTAACATTATAAAATTTACAAAAATAATATAAAGCTCATATCCTGGTGAAATAGCTACATGGAAGCCGAAGACCGTATGTTCCATTCCCGTTCTCAAACAATTTCCTTGATTGTCGTGGATTATTTCTAAAATTCGGGACTTTCTTAAAAACCCGCGGGACGCGAGATAAATTGTTGAAATTTGGGACGTCTGGTCACCTTAAACTAAGTACATATCAATCATCTACCTACGAAGTACAGGCATGGAATTCGAGCACTACTAGTATTTCTAATTTAATACACCCCTACGTAAATACTACATTTTCTAAGATTTTTCACTCATTACTTATGAGAAGTTAGTCTGCCCGAGCTTAAGAAGTCCCATCAAGTAGTGCCCATCTCTTTTTTTTGTAGCCTTTGGGCCACGTTACTAATTACTAGCTAGTGTTCCGGCTGATTGGCCAGCCCGACGTTGGATTCCTAATTAATTTTGGAAGCGAATTTGGCACTCATTTAGCTTCATCCCTTGGGTGAGGGGCTGAGTTGGCATATGATCAAGTCCCGAGGAAAACAATCAGGAATCAAGCCTGGTTTAGCAGAGTTCATAGGCCGACACCCCAACCAATAAGGAGTAGTTATTATATGAGGGAACTAGACTTATATATCAAATAGATCCTCCATCTCAACTAGAGGCTATCGATGATGCCAACGTCAACGTTGGTATACAATATAACAGAGGATTTTCATTCGTAGTAAAAGAAGGGAAAACGATATTCTCTAATAATTGTCTTCAACAGGAAAAGACTTTCCTACCTGTGGGAGGGGTAATGACTGACAGAGACATCCTCTCCAGCGAGTTGAAACTATCAGTAACATTTCTAATAGAGTTTGATATAACTGACTCATCAGGAAATTTCTCTGTGCCTCAGTAATATGGAGATCGTATCTGCGAACCTGCATATGGGCAGAGGAAACTTGCCGATATATAGTCAAGTTCAAAAGTCGGGCGCAGAAACATCAATCTTAATTTCGACTACCTTTGAAAGTATACTTAATTACTATGATAACGAATTATCTACAGTTCATTTTAGTGCTTATTTCATAGACTATTAACAAGTGAACATGAAAAATCACACTCAAAGTGAATAAAAATAAAAATGTTTCTTACAAATCAAATTGTAATTTTTTGAAATTCGGTTCAAGTCGGTTATCGGGAGCTCACTGGCGATCGGCGACTTTTGGGTGCGATAACGATTCAAATTATGGTAACCCTAAATTTTGGTTTACTTTTCGTTTGCAACGTCTCTATGACATCATTGCTTACATAGCGCTTCTTTCTATATTCTTTGCTTTACATATCTGATTTTTTAAATATGAATTTCAACAAAATAGTTTTCGATTAAATTTTTAAAACACTGTTGTAAGAATGGCTAAATGATGTAGAGGTTAGCTTGTCTGACTACAGGCTCTAACGACCTAGATTCGATTTCCGGTTGTATCGGCTACAAGAGCTAGGTCGAGAAATGAAAACCAAGCTCACCTAGGAAGTAAACTAGGTGTCTAGGCTCAGGTTAGGGAGTCGGCCTGGACACTAACACGCAATTAACGCCCATGTCCTGAGGCTAAGAAACAAAATTGGGGCAACTCACGATAGGACCTCTTAGACCCTGGAGGATTTTTAATTTTAACTTATCGTTTTAAGTTCTCGGTTTTAAACTCAATAAAACTGCTTTCAGCGTAAAAACTCAATTGATACAAGGGATAAGAAAATCACTATCCTTAAGTTTATCCTTCACTTACTCCGGTTAATTAACAACGCATAGAGGTTTAAAAAATAAAACTACAGTGAAGTTTTCGAGGAGTAGTTTCCTTCAACAATATTTATTTTTCTTAACCATTTTTAGATACTATATTATCATAAACAAGCAGTGCAAATATTTCACAAAAATGTAAAGCTCGAATAAATATAAAAATTGAGCCAATTTATTTTGTTCATCATGTGGAAAATTTGTCGACAACGTGAAAGAATTCTACAACTTGAATTTATAGAGGTTTAGATTACAAGGTTGAAAGTAAAAATACTATGCTAACAACGGGTTTAATTAACGAAACAGTTGCTTCGTAAGTTTTTTAATTAAATAGTCATTAATTATTATATCATTTAAAAACGGTTTATTACTAAATAAAAAAGATTGTTTTGTAAATGATTTAGATTGTACGGAATGTGTGATGTAACGGTTAATTTTTAGTTTATATTCTAAAACAAACGAGTTCAAATGGTTTGTAAATTAAATTTATAAGTTTGTTTGATAACATAACCATTTGGTAGAAACTAAGGAAGAAACGGTGGGAAAGAATTATTTATTACCTTTGCTTTGTTTTTAAACGATGTATTTTGTTATAAGAGATTCTATTCGTATTTCAAAAAATTTTAAAAAGTATTTCTTATTTAATATAAAAAGTTTCAAATATATTTTGCATCGATTTCATTCAAATTAAAAGAATAATTTTATTCCTAACCTGACCAATTTCTATAATTTATTGAATGATAATGACAAAGTTTTTTAACTACGACATACATTTTCAAGTATTTATCCCTCCGAGACAGATAAATTTGTAATGTTTTCAGCATTTTCAAACTTGTAGAAAGAATCAAAATGACATCTGAACCGTATTGTGTCTAACCGATCTATGTCACTAATATGCATAAAAATAAATAAAAATAAATTTATAATTTTTCGATAGTCGGCATTCGAATAATGCTACACAGGTGCCCCTGGGATAAAGATATATAAATATGCATAGTGTTCTAAATTTTCAACTACTCATAACTTGGGCTTTATCGTTTTTTCCCCTTCAACAAACTCTATGAGTCTTTAATACGATATTGTTTCAATTGAAAATCCCTCCCCATATACAAAACATGACATATGAAAATTATATTAGAATTACGGAAATGAGGCAAATATAGGATTGACTAATATCATTCATACGAGGGTAATTCAGAAAGTAAGTAACGTTTCCATCTAACGTCGCTAGGCGTGTCGATCACGTATATTTTGGTGTCTGCGTGCTCGGCATCTCAGTCGGCGTCCAGCCATCACAACGGGAACATTTCCACGCTGCCCGTTTTTTCGATATTCAAATTTAAAATGTGCGCTGCAATTGAAAATTCCACCAGTTGTGAGGTGCGGTCTGTGATACGGTTTTTGTTGGCAAAAAACCTAAAACCTATGGAAATTTATCGGCAAGTGTGTGAAGTGTACGGAAACCACGAAATGAATGAAAATTCAATACGGAAACGGTGCATTCAGTTGAAAAATGGCCGAACTAACGTTCACGATGAAGAGAAGAGTGGACGCCCTAGCATTGTGACTGACGAACTGGTCGCTAAAGTTGAAGAAAAGATTCGTGGAAACCGCCGTTTCACAATAACGGAGCTTTCGCTTAGTTTTCCTCAAGTTTTACGGACTTTGTTGTTTGAAATTGGCGGCAGAATTCTAAGACGAAGGAATTTCAAAGCTTGTCCACCGCTATGACAAGTGCTTAAATTTGTTTGGTGACTATGTAGAAAAGTAGAATTTTCGTCGCTCTTTCTGATGTATATAATAATTTTTTTTTCTTATACTTAGTTTTTTTTTTAATTTTAAAACGTTCCTTACTTTCTGAATAGCCCTCGTAGGATTGACTAATATCATTTATATGCCCATTGATTGGCCACGGATCTCATAATTTTGAACCTCGGTCAAGTGACAAGGACGACGCCTGAGCTGACACCTCCTTCTCCTAAATTCAACACACCATACCAACGGGAGGACTTTGAGCCTCGTCAGATGTAACTTGCACCAGCTCCGACAACACGGCGGGTCTTTGATAGCATGAAGGCTCGTACTCACGACTCGACGAAAATTGTCGGTCCTGAGTCCGCGACCATGACCACCAGCATATCACCGCCTCATTCATATATAGCGAAGAATTTAACATGCATTATATAGTGGTAGAGAGAGTGAATGGAAACTTTAAGTTAAAGAATTAGGCTCGTTCTGAAAAAATGAGAAGTTATCGCACCACAGTCAAAAGTGTCAGTGAAAGTGTCTACAAAGTCAATGATCTGCAGTCAGTAGTGTACAAAGTATCAGCGAATCTAACCTTCATGTAATACTCTACTAAGTACGCAAACGCGATTGGTTCAGTACTGCTGAGGCATATTTACGAGGGTAGACTGAAAAGTTTCCGACTTTAATGTGATAATTGCAGCGCTAGTCAATAAAAGGTATGGAGTGGGGTTGCGCATCTTTTGACAAGTACTCACCAAATTTTAAACCATTTTGGGTGTGCAGTTGTTGTTTGAAAATCGTTTGAGCGAGTCGATGTGAGTATTTTTGCCAAAATGGGAGAAAGTCGAGTATATATAGAGGTGTATTAAGTATTTGTTTTTGGAAGGCTATAAGTTACGCAAAGCGTAGATGAGTTGGAAGTTGTGTACTAGGACTCTACACCATTATTTATCACTGTTAAATTTTGAGTAGCTGAATCTCAATTTGGCCATACTATCTAGGAAGACGTCGATCGTTCGAGACGTTCAAAAACTGCAGCCACTAATGATAAGTTCACCAAATGGCGTTAGACAATAGCAGAATTACAGTGAGAGAGACTGCAGAGATTATGAATATGTCCAGACAACGTATTTGTTACACATTGAATCAAGATTTAGGCATGAGAAAGCTGTCCGTGTTTGTGTGTGTGTGTGTGTGCTCACATTAGACCAAAAACGTGTTCGAAAGAACATTTCCAACTCTCCGTTGGCCCAGTTTGGGCCATATAAGTCAGAGATGTGGTAAGTAATTACTGTAGATGAAACATGGATACACCATTATACGCCTGAAAAAAAAATTAAGTCAAAACAGTAGACTGAGAAGGGGAAATCAGTTCCAAAAAAGTAAAAACTATTTTTTCGGCTGGGAAAGTGTAAGGGACTATTTTTTGGGATAGTCATGGCGTTACCTTAATCGATTATCTTTAAACAGGAAAATCCATTACAGGACAATACAATGCATCATTACTTGACAGGCTGAAGTCAGAAATTGAGGGTAAACGACCAAAAAAAATTTATGTTAGAAAAATTATTGCAGGAAAATAAATTATGTTTCCCGAAGACAATGTGCCGTCTCACACCTCAGAGGGTGCCATGACGACAGTCTTCGAGTTATGGTTTAAACTGCTTGACCGCCCTCTTTATTCACCAGATCTATCCCAAAGCGACTTCTTTTTGTTTCCTTATCTAAAAATTACGCTAGGAGGACAGAAGTGTTCGTCAAATGAGGAGGCCCCATCACCTTCGTAACCAATTATTTTGCAGAGAAAGACCCCGAGTACTATTTGAAAGAGATGGGAGTATCGCTGGGAGAAGTGTGTAGACTAAAAAGGAAACAAAGTAGAAAAATAAAAATAAATTTAAAGAAAAATGTCTTGTACATTTACTGAGTCGGAAATCTTTCTGACCACCCTCGTATTATATAGCTAAAAAAATATCAATGACGGCCAATAGCAAATGACGCTTTATTCACAAATATTGGAGACAAGACGAACGTAGGAAGCAAAAAGTGATAAGATTAGCAGCTCAATCAAGAAACGCGTGCCTTTACAGATAAGGGACATATCAGGAAAAAATGTTGCACTTTCTAAGACCAGCAAGCATATCAGCACTTGTAATAATACTCATGGTAATTTCAATACCGTTTCCCAAACATTTTATAAATTGTATGGGACTTTCAGGGAAATTATTATTACATCACTTCCTCTCTCTATTGCCTTCGTAGACTCGTGGTTTTAAAAACATATGGAATAAGCCTTATTACTTTACTTTTCTAAGACTCTTTCCTACGTCATCGAATGTGATGTCGTCTCAATTGGATGACTACCAGATTGGAACGTTAATTGCTCAGTTTGGCGAGCTTGGCACGTTTCGTAGAAAAACCTTCAACTGCTCTAAGTAAAGACTTCCTCTGAATACTGTACTTAAAATGAGAAATTATAAGTAAAATCATTAAAAAATCGAAATGTATCCTTTTTTTAGGTTCATTTATTTGAAATATCTTTAATATTTTACATGCAAATAAAAGTAGTACACTGCCTTCATTAATATAATGATACTTAAAAGTATTTCAACAACAAACGCTTTACAAATCTAGTGATTTTTTTCCCTTCGAGTTAACAACAAATCAGGAAAAAAAGACCACGAATGTTAAGCTCTTATATTATATTTCTTCCAATTTTTACGTCTTTGAATTATTGTTCTGCTTGAAGAAAAAAACTATTAAGGTAACAATACACCTTCGGAAAAAAACTTTTTGAATTATCTTAAATTTTGCCTGCGCATGTATATTATATGATCTTATGAGACTTCAGGATTAGAAAAAAACACCCTAGAAAGGTTTTGATAGTGGATATTTTTACAATCGAAAGGGAATTTTATACAAATAAATAGAAAAATATATAGCAACTCAACTTAGTAAAAATACAGTAACTTAATGGAAAATAAATATATTGGTATTTTGTAAATTGAATAATACAAAATACCTTATTTAGAAAATAGACTGTAATTTTGATAATATAGTCCTCACGTAGGAAACTGCGAAAGCTCAATTTTTTAATATTGAAGTTTTCTATCAAGTCATTTGTAATTTTCACTTTAATGCAATATAAAAATTATTCTACTCAATACAAAATCTTAAAAATAATCCACGTAAAGGTATTTAAAAAAACATATTATATATATAATATATATATATATATATATTTATAATTTACATAAATATATATAATGTAAATTATAAAATGTAAATTGATGCGTAAAATATATATAATGTAAATTGATGCGTAAAATTGTGAGCTATTGTGTTTTGAAGTAATGAAAAATGTTAAAAAAAAGTCTCGTTTTTAAAGCCTTTCTGGAGAAATTTATTATCAAGCAATGAATTAAAACGTTATAACTCAATTTTTGAATTGTACAGAAAAAAAAATTCAAACATAATTTTAAAGACAAAAGATTGAATTTTAATATTAGCCCAAAAATAAAAGAAAATCGATATTTTGACCAAAAATTATGTTTTGAAGTTTTACTGTCACCTCAATTTATACAATCATTTCAAAAAAAAAAAAAAAACAGTGGCTTATAAATTATGATTTCCCAGTTAGGTTCCAAAACCAAAAAAAAAAAAAGAATACATTCGAAATCAGAAAACTTTTCTTTAATTCCGCAACAAAAACAAAGGACAAACTATCTAAGAAACTTGGGTTGGAACATCCCCCATGTAATGGTATTTTCTATTCGAACCATGTCTTCTCTCTGTATTTCTTTTTTTGCAGTGACAATGTCGAGTTAAATGGAGCCTAATAAAAGGATTCCGGGGATTACAGTCTTGAAATTTGGAAGACAACTGTCGCAGTAGACTCCTTCTGATGATAGAAGGCAAAAAAAAAAAAAAAAAGAAAACAGAATAATTGTGTTTTCATAAGTGTGTGCTTTTATTAATTTTCCTTTACTTATTTATTTTACAAAAAAATTAGCCACCCAAGGGGCTAATGTTTTAGTTGGATCATATGGTACCAGATCACTTTTCAATTTCATTTGGCGTACCAGATCACTATTCAAGTTTTTACAGTTTGCTTCAATTTCAATTAAATTTAGCTCATATAATATTCAATTGAATATAATTTATCGTTTGCTTAAATTTTAATATCAGAAAAGTTTACTATTGTCCATTTCTCGATATTTCATCGTTTACTTTAAATTCTTATATTTAATCGAGTAACTTAATAATAAAAATAATAAAAAGCCCACCTGGGGGGGGGCTAAATCTGTTCTTTGTAATACTTTGCAGATAACGTTTTAAAATTTAGGAATATTTTAAATAATACGAAAGTGTATCAGTCCTTAGAAATTTCAAGAGATGCTGCTCATAGCATTGCATATTGTTTATTTTTAGTAAGAATTCAGATTTACTAGACATCTTTCTAAGTCTCAGTTCCTCGTATTCCTAATCATGACGCCTTCCGCACCTCACTGAATTCTTCGTCAGAACCTTTTGGTTAGATCGACCTCGCCTTCTTTGGAGCAGATTCCACCGAAGCAACCTTGCTTTAATTTTCGCTTTGCTTACGGAGTATAGTAATAATTCTATTTAACATCATTACAACAATGCCATTACAAAACATCATTACAACAATGCCATTACAAAACATCATTACAACATCATTACAAAAATGAGCCAGCAATGAAATTTTCATTTGGCAGCAAATGACTTCCAAGCTGAAAGTGTCTTGTGAATCAATACCAAATTTGCATCGGCTCTATTTAACAGATGGCAGCATCTGATGGTAACAAAAATTTACCTTAAATGCCATCTGTGTGTGTCTTCAAAAACAAGTACATTTTGAGCCTCTTCCCCCCCCCCTCGTATGCATCAATTCCTTATTTGTTTATTTATAAATTGGTGCTAAATTCGTCCTGTGAATGCACTGTGAAAATAACCCAACTAGGAGGATAATGGTGAAAGACGTGTGCTTTTCACAAAATTTTATCCCCAGTGACATTTTTTTTTTTTTTTTTGAATTTCCAAACTTAGAAAATGACACGCATGAGTACTAGGAAGAGGTCATCGCCCAGACAGATGCCTATTTTGAAACCCTTCCCAAATCTTACTTTTGAGATAACTTGAAAAAAATTGGAGAAACGGTTGGGAAAAAGTATTGAGCTTAAAAGGGATTATGATGAAAATTAATCTTCTTAAAGTAACTTTTTTTCTACATTTTTTCAAAGACTTATCGAACGCCCGTCGTACATTCTTCTGAATGAATGTTGTGCTTTTCTAAATCCAGTTTCTATCACTTCATCTATACATCTATTTATATCTCTAGTAACTCCAAGGTAATAATTGCTACACGTCCTAAAATCATAGTAATGATAAAGTTTATGATGGATCGTAAGAACATTTCAAAAGTCCATCTGTAATAGTCAAGTATATTTACTATAATTCAAGTCATAACTTATTTACACCTGTTAAAATCACAGCAATCGATCCATCCATCTCGATCCCTATTAAGTTTCTTCTTTTTTTTTGGAGGAAGGGATTTTTCCATTACTTATCAATTCATTTTAATCACCTGCCTTCCGATACCACACATGTTGAATATGACGAAGAAAATGTTCGTAATAAGAGAAATCAAGCTTTCAAACACACACCCGCATTCTGGTGTTCATCAATCATTCTTTTTATGAACTCTTGTCAGAACATTCTAAAAGCTACTTCCAATATTTGATAGAAAGAAGTAATTAATAGTTCCCAGTTCCTTAATTAGTAGAACTCTACTTTAACAGTAGTTTTACTTCACTTTGGGGTGTTTAGCTTTGTTGAAAAAAAGTCCGCGGTTCTCGTTTAGTATCGTTATTAATCACTATCACTCTTTCTTTCCTTCCATTTATTCGGCAAATTAAAACTTAGGTTAATTATATGACTACAAAGAAAAGAACTCACTTTTTATACTCATGCTATAATACTTCGGTAATATTAATTAAAGTGGATCAAATTGATATAATAATAATTAGCACGGGTCAACGTTATACAGAAAAATGTTGATAAAAGTAAATATTAAAATATTTGTCTCTGAGTTTTGGAATTTTGTAAGCTTACACTTTGTGTTTCTTCTGAATATATATATTTCCATTTCACACGCCTAACATATTTTATTAGGTTCCAATTATTTAAAACTAACAAAATTTGAAACCCGAGCAGATATTGGAAAAGAATAGTAGATGTGTCTGAAGATGCAAAAAAGCATGAAATACATAATATAAGAAAGTTTTGTAAACCATAAAAATAATAATTTAAATTTGTTTTGGATATTTATAGTTAACTTTCTGGAATTAAATTTGTATCTATTTTGAAAAAAGTTAGATAAGAATACTAACAAGTAAGAAATTTAATAAATTAATGTAGAGAAACCATTCTTTATTAATATTTTACAAAGTTAATTCATTTTTATTATATAACATATAAACAGCATTCGATAATTTCAATACAAAAGAACTATAACATTCACAGTAATAATTTATTAGTTTATTTTAGTCTTTTTCACATCTTCATAAGAATCGATTAGTATATTTCTAGTTTTAGAAGAAAAAAAATATGTACGTAAACTATGTAACAATCGCAGTCAATTATCTCAATATAAGAATGGATATAAAAAAAAAAAGTGTTCGATGTAAAGTTTTGAAAAGAAGATATTTCGCCATCAAAGTTTCTAATTTTTTAAATAATATTATTACTAAAATCTTCTGAAAATGTTTTGGGATAACTAAATAATGTTTGAGATAAATCATAGTTCCGGAAGACAAGCGGCATCATCGTAAACATCGCACTCGAATTAAATGGCACAAAAAAAAATTCTAAATTTACACAGAAACGCAGCATCAGCGCAATGAATATGAACATCGCACAAAATATAATTGAGTGTGGCTTCGCTGTGAACGTCACAGTCACAAACTCTTGACCTAAGTCATGATATATGATACATAAGTAAAGTACATAACTATAGTTCATTCAGTCACAAACTCTTGACATAAGTCATGATATATGGTACATAAGTAAAGAAAGAAGAAAATGCATGAAATGAAACCATAATTCAAAAACAATTTTAGGGGGAGAGATGTTGAAAATAAACATAAGTTCACATAAATGCACTAAAATTTACCCACTATAAATACGTCTGCATGCGTGATATTCATTCTCTGTTACATAAAACTTCATCAAAGAGATAATAAATTGAATGGCAAAAGAAATGTTTAAATTTTATGTTTGCTGATAAAAAAAAAATTACAAAAAAATGCACATCATGTGAAGCCATCAAGTACACGGCATCAACTAACACAGCACGTGTAATAATAATAGAATATTTTTAAAAAAAATGCCAATTCTGTAAAATAATCAGCAGCGTAGCATTTTAACATATGGAGTGGATTACATCCATCTAGGATGAAAAGCGAGAATAAAAATCTATTCTAGCAAGAATAAACACGTCAGATGCATGAGACCCCCGATAATTACTTCCTTTTCACGAAATATTAGCTTCACTCTCGAGTCCCTGCCATTGAGGAAATTTTGACTGAAGAGTTGTGCTTCAATATAATGGAATATTTTCTCAAGCAGTCGGAGGAAAATTATGAAATGGCAAAAAGTTAAAAATAATAAAATATTCTCGCTGCAGTTGCTTACTAAAAATTGTCTGTCAGAACTTTAGAATTTCATTTTCTCTACTGCGAGTAGTCTTTAAATAAAGCTCTATAATCTTGCGCCATTTAAAAATTTTACTTCCATGAGGGCATTATAGTTGGCATATCAAATAAGGCCTCTATTTATTCTTTTGAAGAAATAATAGGTTTGTTTTCAACACATTTATTTTCGATTCACCTCCAATTAATGTTTTTTTTTATATAGTTTACTCCTACTAGTAATGTTTTTTAAATGAAAATAAAAAGATTTAAATGATTTGCAATCACATTTAAATGCCTTTAAATAAATAAAATACGTTATGTTATCGATATCAATATTTCTATTTGTTTTTTTGAAACACTAGAATTAAGGTGTTACGTTACAGTTTAGTTTAATTAATAGATTTATTTAAATACCAGGTGAAAGTGGTCTGCTTTTTAAAAAAAAATGAATTAAAAATGGATTTTTTTAAAAAAATTTCGGTGTAGAAATTTTTCTTTATCTGATTGATTTATCTATTTATTTCGTTTCTTTTTTTTCTGTATTCTTTAGGTACAGATTAAATATGTCTATTTGTATATTTTACATGAATTCTGCTTTTGTAAATATATATATATATATTGCATACTGTTTCTTTTTAAATTTACAAAAATTTCCCTTTGGCCTCACTTTTCTCTTGAGATTATTGGGTATCTGTAATACATTTTTAATCAGCTGATCTATCAACAGCGAGATTTAGAATTTATAAATTTCGTGTTATTCATGGTTTTTCATTCTTTGCTCTTCGCGCATTAATTTATACTTTGTCAGGATATGAACTCTATCTTTTTACCATTATTTATTTGTTTAGTATTATTTTCGATATTTGATCGCTTTATCAATTGTTTCATTACGTAATTTTCTTCTTTTTTTTTCAGTTGTTTCAGGTTTTGGACAATTAAAAAAATTAATTTTTTTATACTTTTCCTTAACCTAACAAAATATTTGTAAGTTTCCTTCGCAATTTTAAAATTTTGCTTCCATTTTAATTCTTGATTCTATACTAATTTTAGTTAATCAATTCAGTTAATTCTTTATATTACTGTTTTGTATCAGAAATGCCGAATAACTGGAGCATCTCTAAATATTACGCATATAAACAGTAAATCTATGTAATGTTATGAAAAACTTTAACACAGTACATTCAAATAAAGTGTCAAACGTACGAAATAACTCAAAGTATATAAAATGCACCGTTTTGCTACTGTTAGCGTTATCCAATAGAAGTAGGAAGTATAAAATAAATTTCTATGATATGCCCACACTAGTGTATGAAAGCTGGATTACTGGTAAGGACGAAAAGGATTAATGCAAAATTTCACAGGGAGAATTGCAATAATATAATATATATAAGTGTAAACATAATATATTACGTTTATATAGTATGAAAATAAAAATGTATATGAAACAAATACCCCGTGTATGTTTTACAGAAAATTATTAAATAACGCATTCATCTTTTCTTAATTTTGTGGATTTAGGCTTCATAATAAAACCCCTCCCGCCCCTAGCAGTAAGCTTGTGTTTGCGCCTTTTGACGCAAAAGGGTTAAGGTTCTTCCATAAGTTCAAGGACACGATGTATTTTGGTTCTTAAATAAGCCATTCATCTGACTACAAAGCAACAGCAAAACGACAAAGAAGTTCTAGAATTTCAAAAATAATTTAAGGAGCTTTGAATCATTGCTGGAATCTTTAAGATAATATATAAATAGCACGTTATACAGTCAAAATCGTTAGATTGATTGAATTAATTAGAAAGTTTTACTACTCATAAGAATAGATAACATTAATAACATGAACTCATACAGTTGTTGCATACATATCTCTCTAGTGGGAAACGAGAATGATTTATTTCAGTAACATCTACGATGAACTCAAGTAAGTCAACGACATAAGTTCTTGTTTATCCACCGTCTGTTTTCAAGTTGTTGATCAGCTGATATACATTACTTTGAGATTGTCAAAGATAAATGGTGTTTTATTTCTTCACAAAACGGTTGAAGGGTCAATTTGATAAGGTAAAAGTGATATTTTTGCAATAAGAACAACTCACTTAAAAAGTTTAATTTATTTGATACGAAATAAAAATCGAATTCATATACGAATTCTTGTAAAATAAGGAATGTTTGTCTTGTGATAATGATGTTCGAGAACCATTGCATGAAGTAGAGAGTGTACCTAATAGAAATTATAGACGATTCTAAACTCGAATATCAAGAAACTAAATTGGAATATTTGTTACATTAACTCAAACTTTTATTCGTAGAAAACTTAATAATTCAAGCCCCAATAACTAAAATTTACGTAATTGATTTATTGAATGTTTATTGGCGTTGCACTCTGAGAAGCAACGTCATGGCGATGGATTTCGTCATTTTGAGAACCGACAAAGTGAAGCGGACGACCCCTAAATTAACACCTCTCTCTCCAAACATCCTCACAACGCCGACAGGAAGACTTGAACCCTCTACCAGATTTAATGTACAGGAGCCCTTCTACACGGTGGTTCTCTTGAGGCATCAGGGCTCAAATCCATGGCCTCGACGAGATCAAGGCCGACCATGAGTTCTCTATCACGACCACTAGGCTGTTGGGACCTATAACATTTACTTACGAAGGCAAGCTACAAGAACAAAAATTAGAGAAACACTCTTCTCCAAAAACAATTAACTAACACTCCCCCCTCCCAAATGAGACATTCGTATTGACTAAAAGAACAATAAGTCCTCTTTCTCAATTGACATTATGATAAACACATCCGATATGTTTTTGAAACACAAATATTTCTTTCAATTTTGAAGCAATTAAGTTACTTAAGCTTGTCACCCTTTTTTTGTAGTACCCAGTACTACCCTATTTCCCAAATTTTTTATGGTACCCATTTCTTAGACATCTTTTAGACATCAGCCTTCGTTACTTTCATCGAGCCGTGTGTTCGAGTCCTGATGCAACTAAAGACCCGCCATGTAGCGGGGCTGGTGCACATTAAATCTATTCGAAGTCCTCCTTTTGGCGTGGTGTGAAATATTGAAAAGGGAGGTGCCACCTCAAGTATCGTCCTCGTCATTTGACCCAAGTTCTGTCGCCAATAGCTTCCGTGTTGCTTTTCAGGGCAACGTAACTAAACAATCACATAGACAACCGTTAAAAATTATGAATTGTGTAGTATGCGATATATTACTCTAGACATTTCCGGTCATATTTTACTTAATAATAAAACAATTCTGTAATTATAGACTGATTTTAATTGCTCTAAAAATCTAACAAGTCAATGCGACCTGATGTTCCTTTTTTTCACGTTCACACTATCCAGTTCAATTTCTGTAGTCAAAATGAAAATCTGCAGCTAGAAACTTTTGATTTTTTTGGACCAAAAATCGATTCGTTAAGCGATTCGTTCATGAATTTTTCAAATAAAATTTACTAATAGCTTCTAGGAAATTTAAATATGTAACAAATTAATGAACATTTATTTATTTCATTTAAAATGCTTCCAGAAAATAAAGAAAATTACTTAAAAAATGGGTATAATTAAATAAAAATTCAGCTCATTAATTGTCCTTTAAAACCTTTTCTTGTCAGTAAAATTTATCTTAACGTTTCCCGAGAGAATGTTGAAACCATCTTATTAATCATCCTCTTAATGTCTCTTTTAATTACCATCCCCATAACTTATGTCAACAAAAGCACAATACTTAAATGGGAGTTTTTATTTTATAAATTTGTTTTCCTTTGAATGCAATTCGAATGAAATAAACACTAACAAATGAGCCTTTTTCAAATGAGTGGAAGAAACAATGTTATTATAATTGCAAGTGCTTTTTTAATATGAATTTTAAGGTTCTGTATTATATTTAATTATCTGAATACAAGAAATGATGTGATTTCAGATTTATTTGAATCTCCATAGTTATGTTTGATTTCTGTTAAGTGTTTATGACGTTGGCCTATTCGTGATATTTTCTTCATTAACCTCTTTGACTCTTTGGTAATTTTAATGGCATAATATTGTCACGTAGAATGACAATATTATGCAATATTATTGTCAAATATCTAGTACGGAAGATGCAGTCAGATACACACACACACACACACACATATATATATATATATATATATATATATATATCAAATAAGAGTACAGAATTTAATCTCAACTCGAGGCTTTTATTTATCAAAGGGAATTCAGAACTATCATTTGTATAGGAATAGTAAAAAGTAAGATTTTACTTTAAATTTAAATAAATTAGTTTCAAATGAAAATAGTAGGATGCAAAGCGGAACAGCAAGATGAAAACTATCCCTCCTTCACTGCATAGCGAGAGGTATATATATATATATATATATATATATATATATATATACACAAAGAAAAGAAAGCGCTTCACTTCAGTTCGTGCTTCTTTGCATAAGCTCTCGAGAATAAATATGGGCTTGCAGGTGGACTTCATCTGTCTACCACGGTTGAATGTAACCTGCGAATCGAAGTTTAATAGTGAGGAATTGAGTGAATGAATTCAGGTATTACCAGTAAACAAGTACCGCTGTATATAATATAACAATATCTTACCAACCCTTACAGACTCGATACATTAAATGAAGTATAAAAGTATGATGGATTAAATTAAGGTTAGTGATATATGAACAAAACAGAATTGAAAAGAAAGAGAAAGCTGAGAAAAAAATGACAACCTGATATATATTTTTAAGTTAGATTGAATCAGAGTCATTTGCCTTTATTTTTAAAATAAACAACTCCTAGTTAGAGTAATAGGAGTTGAATCTGTTATAAGCAAGAAGTGTTTGAATTGGAAAGGGTGATTTGATAAGCTGACTTTATTGCCAGAAAATAAACCAGGATCACCTGAGTTAAGAGTGATTGGAAAGAGAGAAATAGAAATCCTTTGATAGATAATAAACTGTGTTTTCTTTCTCCAACTTATCGTCGATTGCAGTTTTAAACTTATTGACTATTTAATTAGACTTTAAAACAACTATAGAATTAAATAATGCAGGTCGGCTGTTACATGTTTAGTTATGGAGGAACTCATTATAAATCCCAAATGTGTTTGATTAAATATGTGCTTTTTTAATTGAGTGCCGCTTTAAAAAATGCATTGAACGAATCTCCCCCACCCTTTAGTATTAAGAAATTTTAGAATGAAGACTACATTTCGTTTGTTTGTATTCTTAGTACTACGTTATTATTCTTCTAAAACATTTTATGTGAAAATTTATTGGTAGTGTATTGTTAAGAAGGAGAATTAACTCTTTTAGATTTTTTCTTCGCACATAATGAATTAAGAATTCAAAAAATTGCAATTGTTGTGAAGTATTTAGCTGCGTCCTTGATATTTTGCTGGTTTTTTTTTTATTTATATACTTGTTCTGTTTATCTCCAACAATTTAAGTTCAAATGATTTTCAAATGATGCCACTCAATTTGGGAATCATTTGAATTTAATTTGTTCATTAATTCCCCTTTCAGTTCCGGACAGTTCTTGAATTCTAGTATAATATAAATTTAACAAACTATGCTATGACTCCATAATTGTTAAGTAATTAAGGGGACTTAGTACCTTACGAAATCAAAAGTAGAACATTTTGACAAACTCTTTTTTCAATTCTTCATAAAACAACAATTTTTGCTCATTTCAATATGAAACTTTGTCAGTTTGTGTAATAAAGTGTATAGTTTAAAATATGGGGTCAAGTCTTGCTATTAAATTAATACATTTTCTTATACAACATGAAATATGCGTACAAAAATTTGAAAAATAAATTAGCTTACCTTACGTTACCCACAAGATAACATATGAAAGATGTACAGTAGAGTCATAATTCTTATACCAAATTAAAACTAAGTAATGAGCTTATTCTGTAAACCTCAAATGATAAATTTATCTTACATTAAAAAAAAATTGAAAAATTAAAAAAGTTATCAAGTTTGTATTTAGTAACTTTTTTTTTCATGTATCATGTTATAAAATAAAATCTAATCATCCTATTAACAAAATTGAGGTTCACAGAATAAATATTTACGAGTACAACACTCATGTAAAATTTTAAAGCTCTGCATGCAAAACATTATTTTTAATCCTGTGGGAAAGTGTGAAAATAACAAACTGAGAAAAAGAAGTTTGTTTACATTGCATTACATAGAACAAGTCACTTTAGATATTTACATTTTTTGTTGCACAGGGCGTAATAATTGTCGGATTTTGACACAGTTTGTTTTAAAATGCTCCTAACATTCAGTACTATTTCTTAAAAACAAATTTGAAAAATCGAATTTTTGGAGCTGCAAAGGTACTAAGTCCCCTTAAAGAAAAAGCATAAAAACCTTTAAAAATGTTTATATTATTAAAATATATCAATACAATGAATTTGTAAATATATCTGAATGAGATTGGATTAGAAATAAGTGGTAGAAAAGGGAATTGATTTTGTGTTGTTGTTCATTTTAAAGTAAGTACCAAACTAAGAATCCTTTTAAGATGATATTATCAATAGAGTAATTAAGCATTTGCCAATAAATAGCTCACAAAAACTATTATAATTATCTAAGCAACTAAAAAGTTTTAATTCGTGCGGCACGTAATGAATAATTTGGCATTTTCCTTCCTTATGCCTAAATCTACCAATCTTATGTTTTTAGTAAAGAAAATAATCAAAATATGCCGCCATTAGGCAGACAAACCCTTACAGCTCACTAGCTTCAAAATTAATGAAGATGCTATTCGTTGTGCGAATCCAGTTAATATTGAAAGCGGAAAAGTTAATCCCTAAAAGTAAATCCCAGCGCGCTTCACTTATTTTTGATAATTAACATTGCATTATTCAGAGGGGAAAAAAAGAAACCTAAAATGCTGAAGAGTCTTTGAAATTAATTCTTTTTTTTTCACTACTTATCTCCTACGTTAACATAATAAACTAAAGTTTTAAACTAACCAGAAAAACGCAGCTCTCGAGTTCGTTTTATAACTGAATCGATTACTTTGTTTAGCAAGAGGAAAAAAGCTGTTAACTCGAAACAAAATATTTTAAAAACTTGTTTTATATAACTATGTGTTGACTGTCAAATGTCAGAACATTAATTTCTCCTTTACCACTATAAAAATATACAGGATATGCAATTTCCATCCTTCGTGTTTGTTTTTTAAGAAGTGCAAATTTTATTTTATATTCAAAAAATAGAAACAACTTGCAAACTATTACTTAAGCCGCTTATTAGGTATTAATATATAGACATTCCAAAGTAACAGGATGATTGGTTGGCTTTATTAAAGTAGCGCTAGAAGTATCACGAGGACTATTGTGACTTACCTCGTAATTTTGAACATCGGTCAAGTGACGAGTACGATACCTGAGCTGGCACCAATTCTCCTAACTTCTACACCACGGCAACGGAAGAGATCTGAGTCTCTACAGATTTAACATGCATTAGTCCTGGGCACACGGCTGGTCTTTAATAGCATCAAGGCTCAAACCCATCGCTCGACGAAAACCGCCGGTTGCGAGTCCGCGACCGTGACTACCAGGCTACCGCTGCCACCCAAAGTTAAGGAAAAATTGGGATCTATGCTCATGTAATAGCAGCAAATCTTTCAGTGAGGAAACAGGAGTGAATAAATTGGTAGTGAAAAAAATTTCCAAAAAAGCAATTCAAGTTTCCTAATGGTGGATAATTAAACAAAAAAAATGAAAGAAAAAATAGAATATGTTGATTGCACTATTTCCAAGATGAGAGTGGAGAAAAGACAGATGTCACGATCGATCAATTCATTGAAGACTTTACTGATCTTTACCTCAGAATATTAAAAATGCCATCACTCACACTGTTGGACTAGCAATTAATCACTGAAGAACATGTCAGAGCGGTGAATGCGGTGACAATTTTCTGTTGGAAGACTAGGAAGCGGAAAAGGAATATATTGCTTACACAATAGAAGCTGGTGCAAAAAGGAGGTCTGCCAATAAAAGAATCCAGCAGGAGAAATAAGAATTTCCTACTGTTGATCGTCAAATTAATCATTGAACAAAGTGACTGAACGATGTTGTGCTTAATCCTTTCAAATAATGCAGTGGAACTTTTTTGCTGGATTACTGAGAAGCAGATTTAAATGGAATATATTGTTTGTACTAATTCATAGAAGCGAGAACAAGAAGGAAGTATGCAATTAAAACAACAAAAATGGAGAAATTTGAATTCGCTATTGATGATTATGTCGGAATAATTGAAACGCCTTCGCATTACACTGTTGCTCGCACAATTCATGATAAAAGAACGTGACAAAGCATTGTAGTGAGAAACACTTTCCAATGAACGCAGTTGTTTTCTGATGGAGGAAGCAGGCAAAACAAGAATATAGAAAAGGAATATATTGTTCGCTCGATTTTTCATAGATGCGGAATGAAGAAGGAAATGTGCCAATAAATCACTCCAGCAGGACAAATTTTATATTTCTAATGATGCGTATTTCAGAATAATTAAAAATGCCTTCACATTAGACTTTTGATCTCACAATTCATGATGAAAGAACATGACAAAGCTGTGTATTGGAGGACAGTTTCCAAAAAAAGTAGTTGAATTTTTCTGTTGGATGTCTTAGAAGCAGAAAAAAGGAACGAAGTTGAAAAAGAAGTCTATTAATAGCTATGTTGAAATTGGAGGTTGAATATATTTTTAAAAAAAATCAACTGTGTTGAAACGCAAAGAACACTCAGAGGGAGCGGTAAGAATTTTCCAGCCAATCAGAAGAATTGTTCAAGTCTATTCTGATAAGTAAGAACATTCAAGACGTTGAATTCTAAGAGCATTGATATATTTTCTTAAAAAAAGTTTTTAATTCAATTCATTTGCTTATGGAGAAACTTTATCACGTGAATAAATCTTCAAACATTTTGACCATATCAAAGATCCGATTCTTCATCACATGCTGCAGAGATACAAATGAAAATTAGAATTTTCTTCATGGATTCTTAATATTACGTTATATATTTTTACCTTATATGTCACTTATGCAACAGTTTTATGTAAAACTAAATCTTATATTAATTTATAAAATATTGTAATATTCAATTCGGAAAACTTTATAAATAAAGTTTTTAAACAATAGTAAAGTGTTTGTCTCTTTCTTTTGTGTGTCTTGTGTGTCTCTTTCTTTTGAAGTTGAGTTGCATTTTGATTAAATTTATATTAAAACTGTGAATAAAAATAAGAATTTTTTCTGTGATGAAAAAGTTTGGAAATAAAGAGATGGTATAACACAATTAATTGCATGATATAGTCTAAGAAATGCAGTTATTTTATATTCATTTAAGTAATTTTTAAACATTGTCAACTAGAGAAGATTTCATTTAAAAAACAATTGCGATCAGATGAAGCAAAAAGGTTTAGAAAAGCAGTAGTAATTAATTTAAAATTTAAAGCAGCTAACTGAAATATAATATAAGATATCTCAGATCGGTGTTCGGGTGCGTCCGTCCCTCGATCCGGTTCGTCATTGCCGATGACTGATTTTGTTTCAGTCCAGTCGAGTTTAAGAAACTATAAATATTTCAAAAATAATCAGCCGGCGCATAATTTTCGAGTGCCAAATGAATTATGTCCATAAAAAAATACGAAGTAAAATCCACGCATCCAAAAATAACCTCGTCAGGTGCATCGGACTCGGGGATAATAGCTTCCGTTTTACGAAAAATTAGTTTTACCCTTGAGATGAACGCCTTCGAAGAAATTTTGATTGGGGAGAGGAAGGGAGGAAGAAGTGCTTCAAGATAATGGAATAATTTGCATTCGGCTAAAAAAAAGTGTATGAAAAAAAAAATCACAAAAAATTGACAAGAAAAATAAATTATGTTTCGTTTGGAGCTGATAGTAAAAATTGTATGGCAGCACTTTAAATATTCCGCTACAATCTGGCATTGTTTTGATTCTGTCAACATAACACAAAATGTATCGAAGAAACATAAACTGAATTTTCGATAGAGTATTCTTGATGTGGTAAATATTTAGTTTGATTTAATACTCACTTTCTGTTTCGGTTTATATAAAAAGTCACTTTATTTATCTACGAGGGTGGTTCAAAAACTAGTTTTATTTGAAGACAGTGGTATCTTTAAGATGAATTGTTTTTACAATTGGGTACTGCCATCTATTAAATGGAGCCCAAAAAAATTTCACATTGTTTCATAAGTAAGTTTTGATTTGGTAGTCCTTAGCTGTGATATCCAAATTTGATTGCTCCTTCGTCCATCTGTGATACCCAGATTATTAATTAAGCACTGGAAATCAAGCAAAAGTCAAAACTTTCGGCTGCTTCCCGTAAATCCTTTCCAAAAATGGTCTCATCCGCCAGAAAAGATATGTCGAAGTACTTTGGAGGTGAAGAAAGGCTTCATAATTACGAATACCAGAAACTAAGATTTAGACAGTTGCCCATTGAGTCGTAATGCCTATTAAAACAAATATTTTTCAATGCTACGAGCGCCATCTCTTGAATTTGTTAAGGATTTATTGAACGACCTTTATATTAGCCACCAAAGGGGCTAATGTTCAGTTTTTGTTTTCTTTTGCTTCTTTTAATATATAACTTTAATATTTTGCAACTTCTTCGTGCGTCTCAGATAAGTTTATTAAAATTAATAAACTAATGCATATTATGCGATATACATTAAAATAGGTATTCAAGAAACTATTTTAAAGAAAAAGCTGTTTAGCACATACAATTGAGTGATTTTAAAAATCACCGATTTGGCTACTTTTGAACCAGTCTCGTAAATTCTGCTGAGCGCGAAATGAAAAAAATTGCCGCGTTTAATATTTTGTAAATTAACTGTGTTAACTCGTATGTTAGAGCTTCACAGAACTTTAAATGAAAGTATGAAAAATTAGTTTTACTTAATTGTTTTGCCCGTGGACCCGAGAAATGTTTTAAAAATTTCATCATCAGTTTCATAAATTAAGGTACATCTGTTTATACAAATACTCCATGTCTTCCAAGATAATAAATATTATCAAACACATCAAACAAATATCTCCCTCTTTCAAGGATTACCTTTCTACTCATAATAGCACATAATATCAGGAAAACGTTAAAAATGTCAAGAGAAAATGTACAATGAAATAGGATGCCCAAATTATTTCTTTAACCAGTAAAAGTTTCACGCAGATTTTAGACACAAAATAAAAAAATTACCAATCTTATTGGTCAAAATCCTGTTACGTATTCTGATCATGCACAATTACCCCTAAAATAATAACAGAAACTGAATTCACAAGAGAAGGGTAAATTTTAGTGTTACCGTGCTTAAAAGCAAGTTTAACTAAGCAATCAATGAATTATCATCAAGAATATTTTTGTCACTAAGGATATCATCTAAACAGCATTCCATACGCAATTTTACATTAACGTTAAAAATAATTAAGTCTTGAAATATTCATGTCAATTTAATCATAAAAATCAAAAATTCAGATAAAATTATTTTTCATCTAAAAAAACTTATAATTTTTTGAAAGTACTAGAATGGGGAAAATATATTTAATGCTGTAGCAAGTTTTAGACTATTTAGCTGGGTTATTCTAAGATATTAGGCCTAACATTTCCATCAACAAAATCAACTATTAAAATGGTAAAACACCAAAAATGAAAATTGAAAAAAATTTTGAAAATTTAAATAAAAAAAATGTAAACGAAAAGGCACTAAAAGTGAAAAAAAAACATTGAAAAACTAAATCCTAAAATAATCAATCAAACTCTAAAATTTAAAAATCTACGAAACATATTATGATTTCTAAGTATTAGACTTCATGTGTATAAATACTACATACAGTAATGCAAAAGGAAAGCAAACAAATTAATAAATTTACAAACACAGACAAATTAAAATTAGAAATGTTGGCTCTCTTTAGATACTCAAGATGCTTTATTTCAAGTCATAATAAACTTCAAAAAGCATTAAAAAAGGAGTCAAATTCTAGTATGTAACTAATCACCAATCATTTTTCCGTGGAGAGTAATATTTTTACGCGTCAAAAGGCAAACACGAAAACTAACAATTTTAAAAGTTGCAGAATGCAAACACTAAATTCTAGAAATACTCAATCAAAAACCGGAGGCCAGCACGACTACTAAAAGTATTGAAACAAAATTTTCATATAAAAAGATTCAAAACATTCATTGTGCAATTCACACTACAATAAATATTTTATGCGTAGAAATGTTTGGTCTCATGTAATCCATCGTGATAAAAACATGAAAAATAAAATGAAAGAAATGGAGATTTTGCTTGTTAATTACATTGTTAAACATAGTTAAAATTTCTTCACTAGTGCAAAGTTTACAGCAATTGCTTTTAATTATGTACACCAATAATAATACATGTTTGGAAGTGTCTGTTGAATGAATGAAAAACAACTTCAAATATACGAAATTTTTCTCGCAAACTTGCAACCTCAATGGACATTTGAGAGACGAAGTCCATTGCAGAATCAACTGAATTCTTATATATATTACCTTCACATATCACCTGAAGGGGAAAAAAAATCGACGCTAGATGTGGCAATCATTTGTCAACGATTTTCTGCAAATAAGCAATTAATATTTCCTTTGATGTCCTTTTCTTGTATTTGTGAGTTATTACATCTTTTTGAAAGCATCAAATCCAGTAAAATTCTTTGTTTTAAATCTGCCTTTCAATTTATGCAATTTCATCCTCTTTTTTGTGTTTGATTAGATATGATATATCTATAATTATTACAAAAATGTCTACACGTGAGACTTTCTAAGCTTTTCTTTCGATATGCTTATTGATACAATGCTTAATTTAGGAATATACTTATCAAAGTCCTAACTACATTTTTATCCAATATCTTCATCCTGAAACTTTCTAATTTAAATTATTATTGAGAACTGTTTCATTTATATTTTTATCTCTTTAATAAAGACATAAAGAAAACTAAACATTATGCAAATTAATAAATAAATGAAGAAAATGAAATTGACATTACTAATTTCATTTTAATATGTGCTAACCTTTTTCCAGTTAAGTTCTCGAAAAAGTGAAATTATTCAATTTTTTTATTTATTAGCGTAAAATAAACATAGTTTCAAGCAATTACTATCAAGAAATGAAAATAACCTCTTCAAATTCTTCATGCACAAAGAAAATATTCAAAAAAACTAAACCGTTGCCAATGTCAACAACAGAAAGAATAAAAACAGACGATTCTTGCATAAAATCTATTGTTTAATTAAATATTAAAATAGTAGCAAAAGATAAATTTCTAAAAGTTGGCAATAATATTATGATTGAATAAAAAAGCAGACGATAAAATATTAAAGTAAATGTATATTTTAGTAATGTAAATATACCTTAAGCAAGCTAAGTGTAATTGTTATAATCATAATGAATTGCAATGATAATTTTTTGAAGCTCACATCATGTATCCATTATTTTATTACCCTGCATTTCGGTTGACGCCATTTTTTTTCAAAACAACATATTAGCACATCTAAAAAAATAGAAATAAATATTATAATGATACGTATGGAATTAAACCTTTTAAGAACATTAAAAAATAAACAATGTAACAATATAGCTACACTTAAGTAAAAATTTAATTTATGATTTCTACTTAAATTGTTTTTCTCGCCAGAAAACCCAAACTAATTTAATTCTTACTAGAATCTCGAGAGCAGCAAATTTTTCTTCTACTTTGTGTAACTTTTAATTACCATCCTCGTAATTTATTTCCACAAGAATACGATAATTAATGATTTATTGAATGTTTTTCTAATGTAATTAAAGAAATCAATAGAAGTAATACTAGTGAATATAAGTAAAAAAACTTTAAAATCAAGCTTAAATTTAAAGGCAGATTAAAAGGTATAAAATATTTTTGAAACGTAAAATAATATATAATTTTTAAAGGCTTGTGGCGTTTAAATTAGATAACTAGATAGTTACCGATTGATTAAGTATCATAATTACTTACTCATATTAAAGGAAGTATTAACTCCTAAGGCTTTTATGAATTATAAATTATAATATAGTTAAAAACAGATTTCTTTGAAACAATTTAGCAGTTGTTTAAATAAAAAATTTTCTAAAAACGTTTTTTACTTATATTGATTTAATTCTTGTTAGTATGGAAATTTAAAAATAACAATTAATATTAAAAAAATAAATAAATAAATAAAGTGAATTACTACTTAGCTCAACTAAGAAATTTTTTATTTTAGTTACTTCTTATTAAATAACTACTATTAATATAAATATGTATATACGTTTGACAGAATCACAATATTAAGTGGTAAAATAAATTCATCCCGTAAATTAAATGCTTGGAATTCAGTTTAGCCCAATCACCCTTGGCGACCGGAATTATTTGGCAATATTTCGCCAAATGTGGTTACCCTTGGCCGCTTCGCGGACTTAAAAAAATCGCCAAATTTGACAATTTTTGGTTGAGCTAAACTGCATTTAAATTTAATTAATATTTGAAAAAACTATATTAACATCAAGTGTCATCCATTAAAAGTTTTAAAAAATGTATTTGAACTTGAGTGGATGAATAAAAAGTATTTTTTTAACGATTGGAATTTTGAATAAGATATGTATAGGGCGAGTGTGAACTAATAGTAGGAATTTAAAAAGCAATTGCTTGAGCTATACATGGCAGAAAATTGCAAATGAATTAGATATTATTAAGTGCAAAAGCCCCAGGCTCCCTCCTCGATATCCGTTACTGCTTGAGTATATAATGATGTCCTTATTGACATCAGATGCATATACAGGTTGTTTAGAAACTCAAGAGCAAACTATTAAACAGTGATAGAAAATATTTAAACAAGCGACACACTTTTAACCTAAAGTGCACAGGCGGAGAGAAAGTGGTGCATTGCTAGACGGTGCTGTGATTGAAAGTATAAAACGATAAGTTTTCATCCACATTTTCCTTTCTAACCTAGTGTACTGTATTGCAGACTATTAATAAAGATGACTTGTTTTCAGGACATCATATTTATTTGCTCACATCTTTTCAAACATAAATTCAAGACACAATTTCCACAAGCACAATTTTTCAACATTCGTTTTTACATCTTGGAATCAAACTAAATTCTATTTTTTTTTATTCGTTGCCAGAAAATTTTCTAAAAACAAAAATATGATTTGGTGTTACCAATAGCACAATTTTATTTCTTTGTAATAACTTAAAACATTTAAAAATATATATAGCTTAATAAAGAATATTGGGAAAAAAGTATCACTTTAAGTTTAAATCGTTTTCTTTTAAATATTGATTTTAGTTTAGTTTAGTTTTTTAGTTAAAAGCAACACGAGGGCTATTGGCGACGGACCTCGTAATTTTGAACCACGGTCAAGTGACGAGGACGACACCTGAGCTGGAACCCCCCTCTCCTCTTTTAAATATTGAATATATCACACTAGATATCTGGAGACATGGCCCATGCTTCCTAAAATCCACAATAGAAATAACGATGTCGGGATCATATGAGTAAGGAAACCACGGGAGGACTTCCCGAATTGTTAGGTTGTTCTTTTCCTGATTACTTTACCTCGCCATACTTCCAGAAATCGACAGTAGAAATGACGATTTCAAACTCATACGAGTCATAAGACTTCAGGCAAGTCTTAACAAATTTTTGGCTGTGGCCTTTTCCTCGTTACTGTACGTCAAAAGACGTTGTGTGAGAAAACTCGCGCTTTATGCATTCCATTACAGCACTGTCTAGCGGTGCAACGCATGCTCTACTTCTCGCTCTGCAAGTTGAAAATTGCTTGTTAAGATGATTTCTATAACTCTTAATTTTAGAAAATTTTTGCCCTTGAGCTTCAAAACACCCAGTATATAAAATTTCAGTTCCCTCTGATGATAGACGTTGGATCAAAACTTCGAGTTCACATGTTGAACTGCAACGATATATATATATATATATATATATATATGATCCTATGAAGTGAAATAAATTTCTTTAAAATAAGTAACAATTTGAGAATAATTAGTTATTTCTTTAGGTTAAAAAACATTAAATTTATTAGTTACAAGTTTTGCAACCCTTATGAATGTTTTTATTTTGAGTTTAGTATATTTTTACATCAGATTATACAAAAGTTTATTGAGGGTTTAATTTAAAATTTAACAGAAATATATATATGAAATTAATAGATATCTGTTACATATATATGTGTATATATAAACTAATAATAAATTTCTTAGCTACAGCAAAGTTAAATTAACCAAATTTAAAAATTGCAGTTATTACAAATTAATAATAAACTTTTTGTAAATACATATCATAATCCAAAAAAGCAAGATTATAAAGTTAGTATAAAATAAATAGATTCAAAAAGTGAGATAAAGAAAACAAATATCTATAGATAAAATAAAATATTTAAATTGTTGCAAGTATATTATCAAACAAAAACATACAACAATGAATATAAACGTGTGCATAATCTAACAGAAAATTTTCTAATATAGCAATGCAAAATTTACCTATAGTTAATATGTAATTAAAAAAAAAATTAAAAAACATTTACCTGCTACAAAGCTCATAATATACAAAAACACCACCCAGACCTGCAAAGAAGAAATTAAAATGGAGATACTGTCTTGGGCATAACAGAATGGTAAAAACTAAAGATAATAAAAAGTCCTCATTCAACAAAGTAATTAAAAAAGAAAAAGAAGGAAGAATAACCAAAGGAAACAAAATTTTATTTTAGCCAAATTAAAACAATCCACTAAAAACAAAATATACCACAGAAACCACTTTTTAAAAACCATGAAACACTTAAAGTAGTTATAATAATATTCTAACATACCTGATTTTATTATATGAGGATAAAATTGTACTAATCCTAAAATATCTTTAATACTGAAGAAAACTTGAATATATATATATATATATATATATATATATAGAATGTTAATTCAAAAATTAAGATTATAATTTTATGTAAAACATCACATCTGAACTAATAAGAAAACCATAAAAATAGACTGAAAAAAAATTGCAAACAGAAATGTGAATGAAGATACGTGATCCACTAACCAAATTAATATACGTAATACACTAACTGTATTAATATGCGTGATTACTGTCAAAGAATGTTGTGAAATCAACAAGAAGTGAATTGGTAAAAGATTTCCTATTAAACTCGTAAATTTGGATTGTGAGTTAGGACGAATCTCTAAAGAAAGCGATCTTGGATATTCTGCATTGGTAATAAATAATTTTGATTGTTCAGTCTCGTGTTTTCTTAATTAACGTATTGTCACTTTTGTTTAATATATTAAGGCTCCGTCTACCCGCCATTTTGATTTCATTAGCTTAATGTTAATCCTAAGGAATTTCGACTTTAATTCTCACATCTTTATTATTTGATCTATTTGAATACAATAAAGTGCATTTGAAAGAGCAAAAAATAATGAATGCTTCTGTGGAATTACTTTTTTCTTCCGATTTTTAAAAATATTTGAAAATATTCTTTAAAGACCGGAAAACTCAAAAACGAATCATTAAAATAGGGTTAAAAATATTTTTAAGGATCTTAGGCAAAAAGTAATTCCACAGAAGCATTGGTTACTTTTTGCTCTTTCAAATGCCCTTTATTGCATTCAAATAGATCAAATAATAAAGGTGTGAGAATTCAAGTCAAAATTCCATAGGATTAACATTACGTCCACGAAATCAAAATGGCGGGTAGACGAGAGCCTTAAATATAGATGTGGCACAAGAGTCGACTGACAAATGCCACATAGTATGTAAACGAGCACACAGAATTCTATAATGTAATTTTTACACATCCAGATTCTCTCATTCTTTGCATGAATTAAAATCACGTAAGGAGATTAAAAAATTATGTATCAAAAATGTTAGAAAACAGGATGAGTGAACGAAGAGGGTATTTTTAAGCTTTAAATATACTAACATCAACCTTAATTATTGGAATCAAACAAAGATAAGAATTTCATTCATATCGGAAAGGGGAAAAAAAAGTTTTCCCTTTCATATTTTAGATTTTATTTTTTTCCTCTCATGAAAGGAGAACTCTGATCATATTAAACGAGCCATTTTGATAGACCAGTCTTTGGAAAAGTCCGAAATCGAAAATATTGTTAACAATTTTGGAATTATTTATCGTTATCTTCCAAAAAGAGCTTCGGGGAACATTGAAGTTTCCTTCTGAGGATGATGATCCTAATCATTCCAAGAAGAAAAAGAGAAGAAAGCCAATTCTGTAAATACATTCCAGTAAAGAACTCATGAATGAATAGATATGTATTTTTACTTTTTCTAAGTTGATGGAATTTGTTGGATAGAATAGTGAGATGAGCGCGTAGTAAATTCTTCATTTCTTGAGGAAAAAGTTAAGAAGTTTTCTGCTTATGATTATTTATCCTTTCCCCCCACATTTGATGAAATAGAGAATAAAACGGGATGGTAGAGAATATATTCCTTTTAATACTATGGATAACACAGGTATCATTTAGGGAATACCTCTGTTAGATGTACAGGAATATTGTTTGTAGAATAAAAAAATATGATAGTAAATTATTATCTTACATTAGCAATGTTTTTCATCATATTGAAGATGAATGTGTGTGTGGTAAATTTTTAATCTTGTCAAATGCATAACTTAAGATGACAGAAATGTTTTGAATTAACGTAAATTTTGTCTACAAATGTATATATTATGACCTTCAAAGAGAAAATTGAAAAAGAAAAACACACAAGAAAAGTTTTGTTAGAGTATAAGTGTATAGTTTTACTGACAAAGGGGCATTTTATACAACTACTAGCTGATACCCTGGACAGATGATAATATAATAATTTGGAACCTATACTTAAGACATTAAGAAAATTTTCAATTTTTAAAACTTTAAATGATAATCTAAATTTCAAATTTTAAGAAATTGATTGTCTGTAATAATGGTATCCTCGACATTCAAACATATGAGAAAAATAAAAAAAAATTAGTAAAGAGTAACCTCATATATATATATATATATATATATATAATATGGATAAAAATCATTCCACCGTATACATATTACACCTAGTATTGCCAAAAATGCATCATTTTGTCAGAATATTCATCATGTGCTTAACTTTCAAATGAAATACCCTCGCAATGACTTCGGGTATATCATAAGGTATTTGTCCTTGTATCAAGACATCTTTGATTTCTGACCATTTAGGATTGCAAGTGACTGCAATCCTAAAAAAAAGTCGTGCATGTCGGGACGGCCAAAATATCTAACGTATGTCATAGCCTCTTCAGTTCGTTCATACATGTATCGAGGTCCTTTAGTAAACGAAGATTGTCTTGCGTGTGTGCTACTCCGTAAAAGTCGCCATTTTAGTATTTTTCAAAATCCCGTAAAGTTTTAGTGCTAAACTACATTCCAAATTCAGAAACTCAATTTATTCCCAACTCATTTATTTCTATCGCTAAATATGTATGTTTTCTATTTTCGACCTGCACGAAATTTCACATAAAGAGCCCTTTCACCAAATTCTTGCCAACCCTCCATTTACGCTTCAATATAAAATAATTTAGTATTTTTCCATTTCGCACACGCAAATCTCACCAAGTCAACTTAATTGGTGACAATACACAGTATACATAAAAAATATATATTCCGTTCGGCGTCGGTCATATCATTTTTGGCGATGAGGTCGCCAAAAATAACATAAGAGTAGATAAGAGTAGATTAACGGATGAAAACTACATTTTGGATCAGACTTCCGTAAAATCCGTTCTTAGTGAACGTCTACATCGCAAAATGAGAAACTATGCTAAATTTCAAGTTAATCGGTTAAATAGTCTTTGAGATCTCGTGATGAGTCAGTCAGTGGTATTTCACTTATATATATATAGATAATCAAAAATTAAGATTTTCCGCAAAACATGGTAAATCAAAAGAAAATAAATATATTGCAACTTTATAAATTGAATATAATACTTAATATACACTTAACTAGGGAATAGACTATTATTTTGATAATATAGCCCATACGTAGGAAGCTGTGGTAGTTCGAGTTCTGATTACTCAAATTTTCTTTAAAAATCCTTATGATTTTCTTTTTACTGCAATATAAAAAAACACTTTTACAATATAAAATCTCAAGAATAGTCTATTCTATGTAAAGGTATTTGAAAAACACGTATATAAATTTTGCGGTTAATTGATGTGGAACATTTTGAGATACTGTGTGCTTGCAGTAATGAAAGAGACTTTCCCGCCAGAGATATTCATGATCGAATAACGCAGCTGTCATTCAATTTCTAAATAAGATAGAAACAAGATTAAGATAGATTCTTAAAAATAAAAGATTTAATTTCAATGTGAGATAAAAAAAAAATAAGAAAATTCACGTTTTAGCGAAAAATTTTGTTTTACAGGTTATTGCACCCCTTAACCGAAATTATAATTATACATACAAAAATTATTGAAAAAAAACTTTTTAATATTCTGGGAAATATTGGTAATTTATGGCATAATGTAAAAAAAGCAAGGATTTTTATTAGCCACCCAGACACATATGCAATATGTGTCTGATACCTGCTTTCACCACTAATGAACTCAATTTTCGAACATCTGTCGTAATAAATTTTCCCCTATTTTTTTTATTGGATTGAAGTGAAACAAATATAAATATTAAGAATTTTATTTACTTATAGATTTATGTATTACCCTAAATCATATGTATATTGCAACCAAGATATGACTGACAATAAGTAACATTATTCTGTTTTCAAGCTGTGAGATAGCCTTTTTTTCTTTTTTTTTTTTTCCTCAAGAATTTCAAACTACGTACATCTCTTTAATTTGGCTTCCTTCTTGGAATGTTTTGAAGTCAAATTATTTTAAAACTGAATTACTGTTATTCGCCCCCTAAGGAGCTGGTTTGTGAAAGGGGGTTGAATGATTAGACTTTGAGTTATTTGAAACTTATCTATTCAAACAAAGAGCTGTGGACAGTATACTAAAATGAATATATATTTGAGCGACGGTTGGTACGTCAGGCTCCTTGGCAGATGTCTACAGGAATAATGAATACATATTGTAAAAAAAAAAACATGAATATGACTACTAGCGCTATCTGCACACGCGGGTCGTAACAGGAGCTATTGTTTTAAGTGGATCACTTTGGGCGTACCAGATTCCTTTTCAATTTTCTGTCGTTTGTTTTAATTTTTATAACATTTTGCTTAAATCTATTCAATTTAATAATTTATCTTTTCTTTTAATATTAATATCGTAAAAGATTACAATTGTCCATTTCTCTATATTTCATCTTTTACTTTTATTCTTATAATTGATTGAGTAAATTAATAATATAAAAAAGGGCACCTTGGGTGGCTAAATCTGTTCTTTGTAAAACTTTGCAGAGACCTTTTTAATTTTTGTACTCCTTTTTTGGTGTTTATTATAGTTATCAGTAACTAGTTCGCAATAAGAAATTTCAAATTTTATAAGAACTATTTTGGAACATTGAACTTACAGAGTTTTCTAAAGGCCAATTTTGCTGGTGACCCTAACTTTGGAACTTAATATTAGTAATCCGATTGACTATTTTTCGTGACATCTCTTCTTATGGAACAATTCTATTGGTACCGATCCCTTTGATTAGAATATATATTTACCTTTGACGAAGGGATACCTTTATTTAACCCCTTGAGGTCCGGCACGCCGGGTATGAAGTGCTTTTTCAGGATCGAGTGCTCGGAAACGAAGCGTCACCACCAACCAAGCATTTAAAAAAGTTAAGCCTAATCTTACAAAAAAATTCCTATGAAATTAGCATTTGATATAATGTATACAATTTTACAAGTTATCTATAAATAATATATATTACTGCTTAATATGTATTTATATAGACAATAACAATAATAGAAATTAATTAAATATACAAAATACTAGAATTTAATTATGCATACAAAAACAAATAATTATACACACACACACAAAAAAAAAGGAAGTTACAAATAATGTGCAATTAAAATTAAAAAAAAAAAGGATATTACGAAATAATAATCTGTGCATAAAAAATTCCAATTTAAAAATTCTGCAGCTTTTTCTGCCGGCGTCCCTTTAACTACCACGCACACTTTTGAAGAGCCGTGATTCTCAGTTTGTTTACAATAAGAAATCTATCAAATATATATAAAAAAAAAAAGAAGAAGCGCAAAACAGAAATTAATACCCTTATGTGAAGATCAAATGATGCGAGATTCGACTGATGTGAAAACCGTTGCAATTTGGCGCCATCTAGCAGCTTTTAAAAATTCAAATTAAGTGTTCCGTTTTCCAATTACGCTGACGAGACGCTGGGCCCCTCCATGTTAATCAGAGCTCTTTGCGTGGAAGTGACCCTGGGCTGGTGAGAGAGGAAATGTTCGAGACGCTGGTCGTGAAGGGGTAAAGGAAAAAACATCTGGTCCAGTGAATGTCCTCACTGGGATATACGATTGTACTTCAAAAACTGAAAAATTGATTCTTAAAAAAGGAGGTTATGAGAAAAATTAAGGGTACCAGAACATGTGAGGAATTTAGGAACAACATATCTAAGACTCCTTGTTTTTGTGATATATATCTTTTCAAATTATTAGTAAAGCTTGGATTTTGGGTGTGTGTGCGCGAATAACAATGTTTTTTTATTCATTTTATAAAAGCGCTAGCTGATACCCTCCCGCTTCGATGGGCAGACGATAATATTATATTTTGGAACATATACGTAAAATATAAAGAACATTTTCAATTTTTAAACGATAATGATGATCTAAATTTAAAATTTTAAGAAATTGATTGTCTGTAATAATGGTTATCCACGACTTTCAAATATACGAGAAAAATAATTTTTTTTAGTAAAAAGTCACCCATATATATATAATATAAAATTCCTTCCACTGTATACATGTTACACCTAGTATTGCCAAAGATGGAACCTTTTGCCAGAAGATTCATCATGTGTTTAGCTTTCAAATAAAATACCCTCGCAATGACATCGCGTCTATCATAAGATTTTTTTTGACCCCAAGAGATCTTTGATTTCTAAACATTTAGGATGGCAAGTGACTGCAATCCTAAAGAAAAAGTTGTACAAGTCGGGACGTCCAAAATGTCTTATGTATGTCACAACGTCTTGAGTTCGTTCATACATGCAACGAAGTTCTCCAGAAAATTGTCTCGCGTGTGCGCTACTCCATAAGAAGTCGCCATTTTAGTATTTTTCAAAATCCCTCTACGTTTTGGAGCTAAATTACACTTTCACCGACCGTGGGATTCCAAACTCATTTATTTCTATCGCTAAATATGTACGTTTCCTATTTTCGACATGCACGAAATTTCACATAAAGAGCCCCTTCGCCAAATTCTTGCCAATCCTCCATCAGCGCTTCAATATAAAATTATTTGTAATTTTTCCATTTCGCACGCGCAAATCTCACCAAGTAAACTTAATGGGTGATAATACGCAGTATACATAGAAAAAAAATATATTCCGTTCGGCGTCGGTCGTATCATTTTTGGCGATAAAGTCGCCAAAAATAACATAAGAGTAGATAAGAGTAGATTAACGGATGAAATTACATTTTGGATAAGACTTCATTAAAAATCCATTCTTAGTGAGTGTCTTAGTATGTATTTTTCTTAAACACATAATCCATACTTTGTAATTTCATGTTTCCTTATATTCTTGTGTAACACAGAAGCAAATTTTACACTATATTATGTTCTTAGAATAAATGATATTTTGTAAAATTATTTATAGTATTACAACATTGATGGAGTTTTTAGATTTCGCTTTCTTCCTCAAACTCTATACTTTATTGCAAAATTCATTCACTGAACTGCAAAATTAAAACAGACGTACGAATTAAACTAATATTAACACATTACTAAAGAACTATTGCGCAAAGAGTATTTTTATATTAAAAAACCCGTTTCCCCCCTCACACATAAAAAACATTTGGAAGACATTAATCAGAAAATATAATGACCAATTATTTTAGAAACATATTATTTGGACTTTCAGCGTTATCAACAAAATAAGAGAACTCAATCTGTTAAAAATCGAAAAGGTAAAATTTGCAAATTTATATACTTATATCAAACACTATTTTTGAAGAAGTTGCTTCCCTTCACAGTGTACCTTGTGAGGCAATATATGAGGTTTTTCATACCTTTATCAAAAATATTTCTTGCCCTTTTGTCTTTTTATTTGATGATACTTTTGACCTTAACGGCGATGGAAAACATTTTTACTCTCATAAACGACTTCAGAGAGGAAAAAAGATAAAATTCTTGATGTGCCAGATCAGGGCTGTCTGAGGAATGGATGATGATGATGTCCCCATTGAATAAGTCCAAGAGTTGCTTTGTGACGTCAGTTGTGTGGGAACCCGTATTGTCATGTTACTTCTAAGCTATCCATTTACATTCCTTTTTTTTTTTTTTTCTGTATCGTCCTCCCTATACTTTTGTGAATTTCTTCGTACTACTCGGGTGTAAAATTTTGTCCACAGAGCCTAACAATCCCAACTTTGATTTCAACATTTTTTCTTTTGTTGTACTCATATCTGACACTCCTTTAAAATTTGTTCATATTTTTATCTTACTTTGTTTGCCTGTCAAATCTAGTCTGAACTATTTACTTCCCTTAGGTTACAAAATTCACTGATAAGAATCTCTTTAAGGTCCCAAACGACAAATGAAAATATTTGAGCCTCCCTCGAATGTTTTTTTTATATATTTCAAATGGATTCTATTTTATTTTAGAACTTAACGAAATTAACCACTTTATTTTGGGCACGAATTATTTTTATTTTTATAAGAAATTAAATTATTTTTAACTAACCTTCTTTCATAAGATTTTTTCTTTCATTATATTTTTTTTTGCCGAAAACCACATATAACTTATCTGAAAACAGTAAAAATTATATCAAACTAAGTTGTTATATATATATATATATATATTTAAATTCTGATTTTTCGTCCGCCATTATGAGCTGTGGAAGTATTTCTCACTATCCTACAAAACAGGCTACAACGGCTAGCTTCTTCATAGGAAGCGATGGAAAAAAAGGAAAAAAAATACATTTTCGATCAAGAATTCTGCTCAGTACTTACAACATCGCTTGCTTGGAACTAGCTCTATCTAAAGAGAAAGGGGAAAGAATTTTTGTTTTAATCCTTTTGTGTATTGCGACAACCATAGTGTTTTGTTCTCGCTTCGGCTTTATCGGATAGAAACAAAGGCGATTAGCCATTGAGGTCACGTAAATTCCCCACGCGGTAACATTGACATACTTGACACGCATTGCAATTAAGACGCAAACAAAAAAAAAAAGGACTTGTTTGCAAATGTATCGGGGTAGACTTTAAGATTATGGGCAAAGACATACAAAGCAATTATAGATGATTTAGGTTTCGTCAAACTGTAATATGTACCATTTCAGATATACACATTTTAAATACAGAATTTATCTTTCGAAGATGCTTAGTAAAAACCCCGGTGAAAAATGAGTTTTTTGAGCAAGAATTTTCTTTCAAAATTCACACTTTGCCTAACATAATTTTTTATACCTTATATTTTAAGAGCAACAGGGAACTTTGAGCCCAATTGAATTTATTCAATTATTAGTTTTAATAAAAATTTTATTCAACTTGGTGACGAATTTAGTGACCATTTGGTAATTTAGCCAGAAGCTTGTCTTGAAGCTTAATTCTTTAAATAATTAGTTTTAATAAATTAAATTTTATTGAAAAAATGTGAATATGAGAAAATGTGAGAAAAAAGCTTTCAAAGTTTTGAACGAGACAAAGTTACAATGCGAGTAGAATAAAACCCATTAATAACATCTGTAAAAAACGAGTTTTTTTAGCATCGGTTTTCTTTCAAACTTAGTTTCAACAATTTATTTTATTATCTGATGCTTATTAAATTTATCACCTAAAATAAATATGCATAATTTTTTTTAGTTCAATTAAGCATTATGTTAATCAATTAAGAAACATGTTATTAAAATTAAAATGATCGATAAGTTGTGTTATTAAATTGTAACAATAATTAAACTAAATATAAGTAAAATTAAAGTAAACAATAAATTATTAAATTGAATAATATATCAGCTACATGTAATTAAAATTAAACGATGGATTTGGCGACCGTTTGGCGACTTGACGAGAAACTTGGCGTAAAATTTAATTCTTTAAATAACTAGGTTTAATCAATTGATTTTGATAATCATAGTGAAATTATCGTATTGTCATCCAAAACAATATTGTATAAAAAATTTCAGATCAATTGAGCGCCTTAAAATGTATCAAAAATGCTTTTAAAGTATTGAACCAAACAAAGTTACAATGTGAGGTTAAAAACAAGCATTGAAAAGGAATTGTGATTTCGTTCGTGTTCTTTCGCAAACGATTTTTTCGTCATATGTTTTAAATTATGATAAAAACAAACCTGAATCCTTAAATATACCAATTAATAAATTAAAATTATTATAAATCTGAAAACATGAATATTTTATTACATGTGTAGATTTCCGTGTTCCATTTTTGTCAAACTAGAAAAATTACGCCAAAAGATGATCGGAATATAATTAGTAGATGTAATTTATACTGGAATTTATGATCGTCGAGAATATTCACACAAGTGCTAAAGTTTATCTTTTTTTTAAGATTATTAATTATCTATGTATCAAATGAAAATTACAAAGTGAAATAACATTGATTTTATAGCTTTTAATAAAAGTGAAATTTTATGGATTAATAATTTTTGGTTTTTTAAAGCATTCAAAAAATAAATATATCAGTATTTACGTATAAAAATCAATGTTTTTTCAATGAGTATCAGATCTAATATTTTAATTCATTGTTATGTACCACAAACAAATTATTCAATCGCGATATTCCTATGTAAGAAACTATACAAGAACTTTAATAAATGATTTAATTATCTTTCAAAATTCAACTGATACAAATTTTTTTTCAAATTATGTTTTACTTGAAAGAATAGCTTGGTGCTTTAAACATGTAGAGAGAAGAAACTTCATCAACGCTAGGTTAATAATTAGAGATAAAATGTGCAAAATTATGTCAAATAGTTTCTCCTAACTAGAAATGTGTCTCAAAACAAGGATTATATGGGAAGCGATTGGCTGGTATAGTGCTAAATTTAATGGCCGACGGAATTATACACACGTAAGCAAACTTCAAGCATTCTGATTTTAAAGCAATCAGTTAATCCGGTTAAGTATACTATCATAAATATTGAATTGGTCGTACAAATCAGCTAAAATCGAATAACTTAATGCAAGTACTAATTTTTAAATAATACATCAAGCAAAAATATTATCTCCTAAATATATAAATACTCTCTTAAATTCCGTTCAATTCTGTAAACGCTTTCGCCCTCAAAGATGTCTCCATACAAACAATTCTACGTAAAATAACATAGCCTGTTCAATTTAAATATTTTTTTCTCTTCTTAAACGACGAAATAAATTATTGCTTACGGAACCAAGATATTTGAGATAATGCGAATCAGACTTTTCTCCGCACCAGGTAATTTATTTTCCGTTTTCTAAATTTCTTTACGTTATTTTACTATAATAACTTTCTTCTTTCTTAATCTGTGAAAATTCTGAGAATACTCTTACCTTTTTTTTTTTTATAAATTGGTTTGTGAGGGGGAAAAAAGAGTTTAAACTTCTTTTCCAGCTAGAGAGAGAGGTATGACAATGATTACATTTTCGTGAAAAACTATTTTACAATCATTTTTCATTTTTCTTCCTCTCTTTCTCTTTCACTTGATTCAAAATCTTGTTTGTTTCATTTTGTTTCTTTTTTTTTATAATCGAATTTAAAGTAATCAGATAAAACGTAATAAAAGTTGTATTGTGCGTTTTTCTCTTTAAGTTAAAGAACAACAAATGTTTTCCCTAAACAAGCGATCAACTAAATTGTGGTTACTATTTCTTCAACTAATTTTATTGCATAGAATTATATGTGTTATAATAATTAACAAAACTTACCATACGTATAACTCGGATGAAAATACAGTACTAGGGTATGTTCAAGCAGTGATGGACATAGAGTGAGGAGTCTGCATCGAACAATATCCAATTGTAATCTTGCACTCGTACATCTCGAGCAATATCTGTTTTCGGTCTTAAGTTTACGGGCTAAAATAATGGAATAATTACAAATTAAAGAAATAAATTCAAGTTTTTTTTATTTAGAAATGAACTATCAGGTATAGAAAATAATTTTTATTAAATGTAAAATAATTCATTATTAATAAAAACTGAAAAACACGTATATTTCTTGCAAATACCTTCGACACTAAGACTTGGCAATGTATGACTCACTAGTGACTCACAATCCCAACCAGCTACGGCGAACACGTCACATAGACTCACAATCTCAACTACAGATGAATAGAAACTACTCAAAATGAAACTCAATACAACAGGGATGAGATGTTTGTCAATTGCAGTATTGCTTAGAAAAACAATCTTATCTTTAATATCGTTCAAAATGTTTCCCTTCGTATCATCACGATGGTACTGGAGAAAGATTATGCGGCGGCTCTCTTCAACAACAACGGCAGCAGTCAAAACGCCTTAATAACTAGACCGAAATAGAATATTTTTCGATATTGTTGCTAAGAGCACTGCAAAAAATGACCAGACGAGTTTTTCCGGACAGTCAGATCTTCCATAGACAAACTCTCCGTATCAGTTCCATTAGATTCAGGCTGAAAGTTTAGCAGATTCACTCGGCCACGATTCTCCAAAGTAGACTCCACATTCATCTGTCTGATTCCATACACAGATGGATTCCTCTTCTGACAGACTCATCTGACTATAGCTATTGGCATATTCATACCTTTC
>BMAW01050339.1:0-32321 GCA_019974015.1 Nephila pilipes
AAAGAATAATGAGCGTACTGAAACGTAGAGGATGGAAAAAAATATGTGCATTGTTTTCATTTTTCATTCAGTCATTTCGTTTCTGTGTCTTAAATCTAATTTTGATTTTAACAATTGAATTCCAATACTATGTCTACAATGGAATTTCATTACTCCTTCCAACAATTGATTTCTATCTGATGCTTAATAAATAATTCAGTGTACTTTAAAAAATCTTTTTTTTCAAATGTGTGGACGTATTTGATTTTTTTTCTTGATCATTTTGTCAACGTCTTGCTGAAAAAAAAGGGGAGGCAATATTTTTCAAGTCTGATCTGGAGTCTCGCAGTTTGCTTTTTATCGTGATTTGCCTTTCTGATCACTTTCGCATTTCTTTCTTTTTCAGATGCTTTTTTTAAAAGGATTTTAGCCGACATCTTTTTTTTCACTCAGCGACAGTTCAATGGAAACCTTTACTACGAAAAGAAAAAGTCTGACTGCGACATATAGAGATAATAAGTTTCATTTGAAATGCATTATAATGTATAAACATACAACATTATTTCTAAACCTGATACAATCATTAATCCACTTTTGTTATAAGCCTGTATACATTTCTTATAGTTCTGCAGGATCATTTAAAAAACGTATGAATTTTTCTTTTTCATTTTCTAGTCACCTTTTTTTTGAGTGATTGCTAATTATTCCATATAATTTTCTGTCGGGAGGGACAGATTATATATCATATTGATCGGAATCCATATTGAATTTTTCATATGATATGATTAATTTATTTTTTTTAATTTTTAAGATATTTTCGTAATTTGTTTATGACTGTAATATATATTTTATTTACAATTAAATATCACATACGAGTTATTTATTAAAAAAACCTTACAACAATGTTGCGAAATTTCTATTCAAAACTACCTTTATTATTATTATTGGTCTGCATCATTAATCTTGTTATTTCTTGCATGCAAATAAAAATGTTGTAATGAATAAATAGCGTACTGAAAAGTAGAGGATAGAAAATTTGTGCATGTATGCTCTATTCATTCGTTTTGTTTCTATGTTTTAAAACTTCAATTTCGAATTTAATAATTGAATTCCAATCCTTTGCTAACAATGTAATTTCACACCCGTTATAACAATGGAATTTCTTCCTTGTGTTTAATAATGGAAATTCACTCCAATGTTATATGAATAAATTATATTTGTTTTATAACCTTACTTTCGACATTTGTGGATTTTTTTAAGAATTTTTTCTCTCATATTTGTGGTCGTCTCGGGCGAAAAAAAAAAGGAGTTCGATGTTTCTTACTATCTCTGATCTGGTTTCATCTCTTTGATTTTTTGATTATTTGTTTCCTGATCATTTTTGCATTTCTTTCTTTTTCAGATGTTTGTTTTTTAAGGCATTTTCTTGTGGATATCTTTTTTTCAACGCCAATGACATTTCAATGGAAGAAACGCTATAAAGTTAAAAAAAAACCTTGATTGCGACATATAGAGATGGTAAGATGACTTGCAAATTTTTTGTAATGGAGTAACACAAACAAAATTTATTTATTAACACAGATTCACTTGTACTAATTTTTGTAAAATTTGCATACATTCCTTGTAGTTCTGCACATTGATTTAAACGTATGAATTATTTCTTTTTTGCTATGTTGATCACATGACCTGACATGTATTTACGTTTCAGCCTCTTCTTGTTTCTTTAGTAATTGCTTACTATTCGATACTACTTTCTAACTACGAAGACAGATTCTATATCATACTGATCAGACACCTTACTGATTTTTCCATTTCGTATGATTATTGTTTTAATTTTTGAAATTATTTCCTATCTTGCTTATGATTGTAATACACGGTTTATTTACAATTATAAATATTACCAAAACTATTAATTATAAACCACTTAAAAGGGTTACAATGTTTATTTTCAAAACATTTTTATTCTTATTATAATTATTATAGCTCTAATCTTTTATTGTTATTATTTCTAGCATACATATAAAAATGTTGTAATGAATAATTAGTGTACTGAATCGTACAATTTGAAAAGATTTTGCAATGCTATTTTATTCATCCATTTTGTTTCTGTGTTTTAAAATTCATATTTCATATCTAACAATGGATTTCTATTCCCGTTCTTAAAATGAATTTTTTTTTCCTTTGTTAAACAATGAAAATTTCAACCTGAGTTTAATAATTATTGTTCTTATATATATACTTATTTTTGAAATCTGAGGAATTATTTTAATGTTTTGGGTAAGTTCACTTGCAAATGTTACCTAATTTAGAAACACAAACAGAATTTATTTGTAAGCAACGATACACTTATATTATAAATTTTGTTATTTTTGCATACATTTCTTAAGGTATACACATTCATTTATATGTGTGAATTATTTCTTATATGCTAATTAGATCACATGAGATTTATATATATTTTAACCTTCTCTTTTTATTAAGAGCTCACTAACTATACGGTACTTATTTGGCACTATTTCTTTTCTATCGCTAACAATTCGATATTTTTTTTACTATTGCTAACTATTCAATACTTTTTTGTGGCCTCAGAGCCAGATTCCATATCAATACTGATTTCTCCATATCATATTATTTTTTTTTTTTTATTTATTTTGGAGATATTTTCTGAGCTTGTTAATGAATGTAATGTTTTGTTTATTTACATTGAAATATCACACACAAATTATATATCGAAAACCATATAAAAAGTGTCAATATTTCTTTTTAAATCTATGTTTATTAATAGTATTATTATTTCTATACTCCTTAATTATTATTATTTCTAGTATACGAATAAAAAATTGTAATTAATACTTAGTGTAGAGGATAAAAAATTTGAGAGTTATTTTTTTTATTCATTCGTTACTTTTTGTGTTTATCATTTCAACATCGGGATTAAAAATTAAATTCTTATCCCGAGTTTAAAAATGGAATTCTACTCCAGTACTAGCAATGGAATTCCATTCCCTTTCTGCAATGTTGCTTCAATCCGATGTTTAATAAATGAATTATTGTTCTTTAAAATCTTTAATTTTGAAATTTGTGGAATTATTTTAAATCTTTTTCTGACATTTTTGTCAAACTCTTTGGGGAAGAAAGGAGCTTGGTGTTTTTACGGCCTATGATCTGGTTACAACTCTTTATTTTTATCTTGATTTGTTTCCTGCTAACTTTTGAATTTTTATTTCTTTTTAAGATGCTTGTTTTTTGGAATATTCTTTTGATTACATCTTTTTTTTACTTCTAGTTACATTTCAACGTAAAAAAACATTATTAAAGTGAAAGCCTTGACTGCTGAAAGTAGAGAAGGTAAGTTCACTTGCAGATGTTATATAATGGAGGAACACAAAAAAAATTATTTTTAAACACCTGAAAACTTACACTAATTCTTATTATGTTTATATATATATCTCTATTCTAGTTTTGCGCATTGATTTATATGCATGATTTATTTCTTATTTGTTGTTTTGATCACATGATCAGGCATTTATAAATATTTTTTTGTTTCCTCTAATTTTTTGAGTGACTGATATTTCTTCCACAATGGAATTTCTGTCCGATGTTTAATAAATAAATTATTGTTCCTTAATATATACGATTTTGAAGTCTGTGGTATTATTCGAATTTTTTTCTGCCATTTTTTTCAAAGTTTTAGGTGGGAAAAATGGAGTACCATGTTTCTTGCTGATTCTGATCTAGTTCATAATATTCGCTTTTTATCGTGATTTTTTTCCTGCTCACTTTTGCATTCTTTCTTTTTTGAGTTGCTTGTTTTTAAGGACAGCGGAAGCCTAATGGTCAAGTTCGTGGGCCGGCGGTTTTCGTTCAGTCGCGGGTTCAATCCTTGGCCGCAAATGACCCGCTTTGTAGCCAGGGCTGATGCACGCTAAATCTCTTCGGGGCCCAAAGTCCTCCCTTTGGCTTGGAGTGGATGTTAGTAGAGGGGGTGCCAGCTTAGGTGTCGTCCTTGTTACTTGACCGTGGTTCAAAATTACGAGGTCCTTCACCATTAGCCCTCGTGTTGTTTCTAGTGCGACGTTAATAAAAAAACTAAACTAACTAAATTAAATGTTTACTTTTAAAGCATTCTTTTGCAGGTATCTTTCTTTCACTTCCAGCGATCTTTCAATTAAAAACAAATCTAAGAAAGTAAAAGTTTCGACTGTGACATGTAGAGACTGTAAGTTCATTTGGAAATGTTATGCAATCGAGAAACACAAACAGAAATTATTTGTATACAACGATACACGTACACTAATTCTTCTTATGTTTGTATACATTTTTTGTGGTCCTTAACATTGATTTATATCTATGAAATATTTCTTATTTGCGGTGTTGATTACATGAACTGACATGTATATATATTTCTTACCTCCTCTACTTTTTTCAGTGATTCCTAACTATTCGATACTATTTTCTTTCTCCAGGGGTCAGATTTCTTATCATATTGATCATAACCCATACTGTCTTTTTCATATCATGTGATTTTTATATAAATTTTTAAGATTATTTGGAATCTTGTTTATGAATGTAAGGCACTGTTTACTTATATTTAATATATCACACAAGTTATTCATCAAAAACCCAAATAAAAAAGTTGTAATACTTCTTTTTTAAATATCTTTAATATTAATATTATTCTTCTATTACCCCTGTATCATTATTTCTAGCATGGAAATAAAAATTTTGTATTGAATAATTCGCGTACTGAAAAGTAGAGGAAGAAAAAATGTTGCATTGCTGTTTGATTAGCTCGGTTTTTTTTTCTGTGTTATAAATTTTAAGTTTCAGATTTAACAATTGAATTCCAATCTCGTGTTTAACAATTGAATTCCAATCCCGTGTCTAATAGTAGAATTCCAATCCCTCTTCTAATAATGGAATTCCACTGCCGTTCTTGTAATGTAATTTCTTTCCCTTGTTTAACGATGGAAATTTCAATCCGATGTTTAATAAATGAATTATTTTTCTTTTATTTCCTTATTTTTAAAACCTACGGAATTATTTGAATTTTTTTCTTTCACTTTTGTCGAAGTCTTGTTTGGAGGAAGTAAGATGATTTTTTCTTACCTACTCTGACCTAGTTCCCACTCTTTGCTTTTTACAGTGATTTGTTTCCTGTTCACTTTCGCGATTCTTCCTTTTTGACATACCTGTTTTTTAAGACATTCTTGTGTCAATATCTGTTTGTTTTTTTTTCACTTCCAGTGACATTTCAGTGGAAAAAACACTATGAATGTAAAGGCCCTGTCTGCGACAAGAAAAGATTGCAAGTTCTCTTGCAAATGTTATAAAATGAAGAAACATAAACTGAATGCTTTTGTAGACATCGATACACTTACAGTAATTCTTGTTATATTTATATACATTTTTGTGGTTCTACGCATTGATTTGTATGTATAAATTATTTTTTATTTACTATGTTGATTCCATGGCCTAACATTTATATGTATATATAGCCTCCTCTTACTTTTTGAGTGATTGCTAACTATTCGATACTATTTTCTCATCCGCTAAGTTTATCTAAGAAGAAAACTTTCATCTACCCTTTGGAATATCGATGAATTCGAATTCCATTCCCAAGTCGGATAATTTTTAAAATGCGAAGCAAGAAACTCCGCCCGTTCCTTGGTAGGAATAAATTTTGATGTCTCTGTCGATCTTCAAAAGATGTGAATAATTTTTTTTTCCTTATGGTTAATCTATTTGAGTAGCAAATGTGGTTGTTACAGAATCAAAATACTACTGTGAAAAAGTTTTGGAACTATTAATATGATGAGTAATTTTTTGACGAATGCATCTGATGTTTCGATGAAGCGAATTTTTGATGAAATTCATTCGCTTATTTGAAGAAATTTTTGTTTGAAGTTGGATTTAATTCTTGTTTTTTATTACAAGTATCAAATGAGGAACTGGAATGATTAATTTGATGATTTTAAAAATGAAAAATTTTTCATGCATAAACATGGTACTTTTACTTTCAATTCTTTTGCTTTTGAATTAAAGAATTTAATATATCTTGAGGTTTAAATTAATCAAGAATTGAAGAAAAAATTGAGTATAATTTTAAGGTAAAGAAATATTTTGAGTGTTTATTAAATATATATAATGTATATCAAAAAAAATAAAATTAATAATTCGATTGTTGTAGTGAACTTTTGTTTTAAAGGTTTGAAATAGAATCTTAAAATTATATTGTTATAGTTAAAAATGTGTGTATATTATAAAGATATTTGAATTATGAGTGATGAAAAAAATAATAATTAATTTCATTGCATGTAAACTATATTGAAACTTCGATTCTAATTTGAGATATAGAAATACAATTATTGAATACAAATTTGAACTCAAATAATCTGTTTTATTTGAGTTCAAATTTTATTGTTCATTTATTATTATTATCAAATGAAAGTGTTAAATAAAAATTACAATAGAGTGTGGAAACAAAACTAAGGTGTTTTATTAAGAATTTTTAGAACATAGTTAAATAAAAAAAATTGTGAATTTTATATTGATATTTTTGATTATGTGTTGCCGTTGGATTGAATGTTTTTTTTTATCATTAATGTGTCATTTTGAAAATTAAGAATTTTTTAGAAATTTAAGTAATTTCATTTCAGAGCTTGGTCTTGAAAATTAAGTGTAAAAACGCTTAAGTGTATTACGCTTAATGATTTTTCTAAGATATCTAAGTGCTTAAACACAGATAGAACTAACAAAATAAAATCTTACTCAGCTTAATTTTAAAGTAAAATAGAGATAAACAATTGAGATTGAGGGAATTTACTGAGTTTCCTCCAGACTTTGATTTAGAATAATCGAAACAAAAATAATGAAAGATTTGTTACTTAAAAATCTAATTGCAATTTGCAATCTCTTGCATTTGGAATTCTGCATTGAATTAGACAGTTATGCTAACACCATTCTTAATGCACTTAGTGACTTTAATTTACTTAATAAATCTGCTTGAGTATTTGAAATGTCTGATGAAGGAAGTTGACATCGAATGTGGAACAATTAATAACAACACATAATGTTAGTACTCCTTCTCCAGAACAAACTTTTGAAACCGAATATTACTGTATACCACAGAATTTAATCGCTTTGGAAAGAGACAACATTCTATCGTGGATAAGTACTGCTTAATGCGTATTTAACAGGTAAATCTCCTCAAAATCAAGAAACCAACTCATTCTCACTTTTTTCAGTACATTATTTTTCTCAATGGATGAAGAAACCCAGTACTTCTGTCTTTCTTGTGTTTTAAAGTGTTTTGATTGATAAATGAATCATTTCATCATAGATAATTTGATTAGAAACATTTTTTATGAGATATAGAAAATATCTTCGATTTTGATACCACATATAACAAACCATTTATAGGAAGTTTTGTTTTAAAAATTATTTAATTCTATGGCTTTAACACACTATGTTAATTAGTAGAATAACAAATCAGGAGACAAATAAGAAAAGATTAATTGGAAGATTTTTCAACAGAATTAGTCTTTCAATTGTGCATAATATGATCAAGTAGTCCAAAACTTCTACAAACCTTACAAGAATATTTTTAGGCTATACCTGATATAGGTCATAGAATGTCATAATGCTTTATTTATCTTGATTATTAATTAATGGTGTCCCTGATTCCTCTAATAAGAAAATTTAGTAGTAATGCTATGTAAAAGCCATCCCTGATTTTAAAGAGAAAAAATTGAAATTTACTTGAAAGACTTTAATGCTCACATTCGAGATAGAAAGTAGTGATCTTTCTAGAAAATAAAGTGTTTGATCACAAGTAACATGCCACCTCAGACGTCTGTACTTGATATTCAAGTGTCATAAAAACACTTTCATAAAAATAAATACAATGGAAAGAAATGTTACGGCTTTTAAAAATTGTGATATTACATACTTAGCTAAGAAATTTCGCACTTCTGCTATAACTACATAATAAAAAGAAACTTCTAACCTTTGATACAGCTGTTACCTCAAATTTAAAATTGTTTGAACAATTCATAATAATATTGCAGCACATTCCTGTATAACCTTTAACAAACTCAATTTCAATGCACTCTCAGATTAATTGGTTCTACACGCTCAGTAATTAATAAAGAAAGTTATTATCGAAACCTCTATACTACTGTATTTCCTATGTAGCATTTGCAGGAATCAATGAGAACAGCGAAATATTGGTTTCTTTAATATTATACGCCAAGATATCATTATCCAAAAATATCCATGTTGTTAACAACTCAATAACGATGCTAGTTGTTGGTACATGCAGTCTATTTATATCCGTTTTCTGTTGTTTATGGTAAAATGATAAAATGGGGATACACCTATGTAAAATTTGATGGATACAATGGTGGATATTACATGGTTTTGATAAATCAACTGGTAGGATTGTGATGAAATTCCAGTTGCCCAACGTTCATGAAATTTCCTTTTCAGACAAAATTCACATCGGTTAAATTATGAACAACTCATTTTTCTGACTATGTTTCAGCAATAGTTTGTGTAAAAAGGCGAATATAGGTTTGTGATGATTTCAAAGAGTTAATTAAAATTGATAGGATGATACATTTATTTGCGATTTTATTAATGAAGTTTGAATAAACACGAATGATAATTATTCACTTCCTTTATCTTTGTGTCTTTTCCATGTCATGGTCCCAAAACAGCACAAAATTCACTTCTTTGTCACTCACGAAAGACAATGCAAATTATATTCCATTTGGGATTAGCCAATAACCCTGATTTTATTATAGTGTGTTTAGAAAGCTTATACACAACAATAATTTAGTTGTTTACATGGATAATCTTCATTCATCCCAGAGATGAAACTGCTAAAGGATAAAAGAAATTGCACTTAGTTCTGCCAAAATAGCAGCAGATTAGATCTGAGCTAAATTTGGAAAAATATAGGTCTCTACAAAGAAACAACTTTGTTGACACAAAAAGGTACAGTGGTAAGACCCACACCTCTAAAACCCTAATGTTCAAATGTCCCAACATTCCAAAACTCCAATAAGTTAATAGAAGGCTTTGGTCTTACTGCTAGCTTCAAAAATTTATACCTAACTAAGCTCATACTGAACTTGAGTGATCTATTCATGAAATAAATTAGATGTTAGGTTTGACAAATAAATTTTTCAAGATCTGAATATTCATTCCAAAATCATATTATTTCATGTTTATCTACAGGTTTTCTGACTACAGATGAAGCAATTTAACTTTGATGCTATACTCTAGTGAAGAAATATAAGCTAATGTCAGAAGATGGCCCCACCTCATTCAATATCAGTCATAAAACAACTATTCAAGAAAAATATCAAGAGTTATGAATAGAAGCTCTTGCCTCTGTTGGAGCAATTAAAATATTTGAAATTTACTAAGACAAATTTAAATACTCAAGATTGGGACGCTTTTCAAAAGGATGCAAAATTGATCTATCTCCTAAAATTCCTCGATGGAAATTATTATTGAGTATCTTCACTGAAGTTTGGTTTGCTGCGACTGGGTAAGTAAAATTGAAACATAGTTAATGTTATAGATACCCACTTTGATTTCTCAAATGATGTTTCATAAAAGTCAAAGATGTCAAGACCAGGAGGTGATTTATTCGACAAAACAAGATAACTTCTACATCTGTAACTTGATTTTCTTAAAATGATATTTGCATAATTCATATAAATATAATTTAGTCCCAGGATCTTCAAATTGATCAGCCAGAAATGATCGTGCCGTACATTTACAAGGTCCTTTTTCAAAAACTGCATTCAGGTCTGTGTGATCATTACATTCCCACCTTAAAAATAAATGGAAGAAGTCAAATTAAATTCCATACAATGTGTCCAGCCAAAAGGTAAACAATTATTCCACCCATCAAATGTGATAACTTTCGATAGCCAATACGACTAGATTTTGCCTACATCAAAAGGCAGCTACAAATATTCTTACAGCCTGTGCTTTTTCAAAATTTAGATACCTTATAAATCAGCACCAACAAAAGATGCATTAGACTAATAATCATAGACATCATTTGAAATCTGAAAATAATTATTGACAGCCTTATTGTCAAAAATTATTATCACAAAATTATTGTCAAGAACAATCATTAAAACACATTCAACTACCACTGATACCTTTGGAAAATGGTGGCGTTGAACATGGAACAATTACCTTGTTCAGACGAAATTTGCATGCCATTGATGAAGCTAGATATATGGTTTAAATGAAGTGTCCCAATGGATACAACGGCTCTGAAAGATACAATCAAGCGTAGTACCAAATATACGCCTTTTAAGTTTTAATTGGTATCAAAATGAAAAGAAGTCGATCAAATAAATTCGTCAAGAGGAACACCATCACCCAGACAAAGAAAATACGATGTAAAGTTAAGGCCATACAAGACCCTCCAAATATAAAATATATGACAGTGGCAACAACGTCGTAAATCAGCCTGTGGGCACAAACTTAATTTGCACGTATTAATAATACAACGTACTTAATTTAGCACTGAACTGAAGCTTCTCCCAAGATATTTTGGTCCCTACAAAGTAACTAAGATTAATCCCAACATTCTTAAGAAGTTCTGGAAATATACCCATAAAATTCTAACCTAGCATCAAGCAATAGACAAGATTGCACCAGCACAACTGGCCCAAATTACATTGATTTTATGCCTGATTTACTTTTATTGTTGTTATGTTTAGATTTTTCTGTCATTTGAGCTTTTGTTTTAATTGACACCACTGATGTCTGGCTGAACTGAAAGCCCATGTGGATGTTAATTTGTTCAATAGTGGCTGCTTCAATTAAAGAACTTCCAACTAGAACGAGAAGCCTTCCCCTACAGAGAGAACACAGCTCGGACTGTCTCATCCTTAGTGGAACAGTGCGTTGTTAAATTCGCTAGCTGCAGACGTTTTTGTTTTATTTGAAAGAGCAGTTTAAGCCATTTCCTATGAATTGTTTCTGACCGATAACATTTTTCCTTGTCCATTCTATGTTCTCACCAAATACTTGTCCTAGTTACCGCATGGCGATCACAAACTTGGCACAGGGCATATAGATAAGTGTGTGTGTGTGTGTGTGTGTGTGTGTGTGTGTGTGTGTAACCTTTCATTTGAAGTAGGTAGAAACTCCTAAGGTTACGGAAAGGTTGAAATCGCCTTATCATAACATCCCAAATGTGTTCTATGAGAGAGAGAGATCAGGCAAACTAGCTTTCGAAGGAAGTGTACAGAAAGAGTACAGACAATTCATAGCAACACATGCCGTGTGATGCCGGGTATTATCTTGTTGAAAAGTACGTCCTGGATGACACAAAAGGAACGGTAACACAATCGGTCGTAGAAAATCATCTAAGTACCACTGTGCTGTTAATGTGCCAGAAATGACAACCAATGAGGTCTGGCTGTCAAAGGAGAAGGTTCCCAAGACCATAATCTCCTGTTGTAGGCCTGTGGGAAGTGCGATATTAAGGGCGGGATTCCCACGCTTCCCTAGACGTCTCCAGATACGTCTATGGGTGTCGTCAGGAAACAGTTGGAAACGTGAAACGTCACTAAAAATTATACATCTCCAGTCAACACAATTTTAAGTTGATCGAGCTTGATACCACTATAATCCGACTTGACGGTGTACAGGAATGACAGATAAGCAACATAACCATCAGGGTGAGCGGATATTCTTTTTGATCATTCAACTGTCTAGGTTCATATTGGATACATCTGTGCAAGCCACATGGTAGATAGTTGATAAAGACGAATCCATTGCAGTAGCAGCTGCTGTGACAATCATTCTATCTTCCCGTTCTGTTGTGGTTCACGCTCTATAACTAAAGTTATGACGCTGATACCTGCCGTTATTGATCCACTCTTGCCAGCATCGTCAAATCACCGCATCGCTTCGACTCAGATGTCAAGTGATTGTTCGTTTTGTCCATCAGGCTTCTTTTATTCCGATGGCTCAGGCCTCTTCCAAATTCTGACATCTGCTCATAATGTACACGAAGCCATCTGCCAGGCATTGTTACTACCGACGTAAGATATCCACAGTCGAAGTGTAATAGAATATTTGACCATCCGATTGAGAATTGCTCCTTATATACACCTGCTGAATGCGCAGTTCTGCTGCCCTGGATTTCCCGCTATTCATTCATTGAACACAAAAACTTAATCAGTTGCTCCAAATTTTTTGCCTTCGCAATTTCTTTGCAATCGGGCAAATCCTTCTTGTAGAGTAGATTTTTTTTTATATAGAGTGTACATATATATATATATATATATGATAATAATAAATATTCATTTCAACTATTTCCATGGTATTATTATTTGATTTATTTTCTATATGTAAGAAAAGAAATAAACTTATTCTCCCCTTAAACTAATTGAATCATGGAAATCAAAATAATGCTAAAATAATTCTATTAGGTTATTATTAACAGAGTGTGGAAACCATAAAAATATAATGTTTGGTAAGGAATGAATGTTATTGCAAAATGTTAGTCAAACACATATTGTTTAATTTACAATACTTATTATTAGTTCCAATTAAATTCCAACATAGAATGCATAAAAAATTTATTTTTGTGATTTTGAAAACATTTAAAACTAATTTACAATTTAAGTACTATTTTCGTTCTTAAAAGAATTTTTCTTAATAAAATTTAAGAAAACTTTGTTTCTTAATAAGTTTAGTATCCAAACACAACATAAAATAAAAATCTAGATATGTATCACAATAAATTGATAAAAGGCACAAGTTTCAAAAATACAAAAATATCCCCAATCAAAAAAAGAAAAAAAAATTCAAAAATGAATAATAAATATACATTCATTGTGATTCATTATGAATTAATAAAAAGAGAATAAAAATTCTTTAGTTTGTTTTTAAAGCTATTCTTCGAAGAATATTTCAGATTCATTATGAATATATAAGAAAAATTAATTTATTCAGCTTAATAGTTTTTTCACATTCCAAACACATTACTTAATTTCAGAAAAATACAAGAATGTGTGATTTTTTAAATTATTAATCCTAACTGAGTTTTTTTCTTGAAACATTTGCATATAGAATTAAACTTTTTGATTATAATTCTACTTCTGTTCAGGCCATAAGTACAATAATATTAAACTCAAACACTTCATGCAAACATTTACCATAAACAAACTGATATCATAATATTTTTGCTCCTTCATTCAGCACTTATTTTCAACATCTACATGTATAGAACGTTAAAGAAATGAAAAAAATTAATAATTTTTGCAAACCTTTAAAATGATATGCCTTGGCAAATGCAAATAGAAAACATATTACGGTTCCCTTCTCGTATAGAAATTATAAACATGGTAAACGAATAGATATTATATATATTTTCAAATACGCTATGTAAAATGTGAGACTTTTTTACAGTCTTTTTTTAATTTTTGCTTAATAATACAGAAAAAGCTACGGAGATTTAATTACTGTAAATTAATTATTTTACAAAAGTCACCCAAATGATATAATACTGATGCTTATGCGAAGGCAATTGAAGCGGCAGAATGTTGAGTATGCTTCAAGAGATGTAGGAAAGTAAGCAGTATTGTCCAAACTCGTCTGTTGTGTCTGTGAATGCTTTGAAACAAGATAAACGTTTCCGATTGTATCTTGGATGCCTCTAAACGTTGTCAACATGCAATCTACTTGATATTTATCGTCTCCAGAAAACTTCGCATGGGACTGAGTGTCTCTCACCTACTTCTGCGTTCCAATTGTGCAATGAATTTTGTAAAAAAAAAAAAAAAAACAATACGGTTTACAGGCCTATATTAGCTAAATTGCACATTGTCATTACCCAAGAAACCATTATAGCAGAAAAAAATCTGATGAGTAGAATCAGTGAATCCTATGCTCAAGATAGTGGCCTCACTGCCGAATATCACAAAGGAATTCTCTATTTTCATTTAAAAGAAAATATAAACCATTTAGCTGCTGTACCCCAGTACAGTAAGCAAAGATATTCGTCATTCTATATTATCCCAAGGAATTGCCCTGTCGTATGATAACACCAGGCCTCAGGTGATTACTCCGTACAAAGATTTGTTCCAGCGATGGGAAGTCCGCAAATATTCCTTACTTCTCTCCTAGAGACTATCATGTATTTGGTTCACTCAAGAAAACTCTAAAAGGATAGTGTTTCGCAAATGACATTGTATATTGCTATCGAAGAACGTTTTCAGACAGTCATGGATGTACTTCATCTAGGGCTTTCATCTCCTCATGGACTACTAAGATGTTTCATCAATCTGCAAACAACTATGTATAGGCATTATGTATGAAAAATGTAGTGGTTAAAGTATGTTAAATAACACATACCAACCGTTAAATTTTTCATAATACCAACAGTAGTAACAAGTTCATTTGAGAGATCCTTATAGTATTGTCTTCCTTCATAATAATATTGTTTTGGTTTTATATTTGAACTTAAGCTAATTAGAATATTTAATCAAAAATATCAATTTTATTTTGCAAAAAATATTGAGATATATTTTATTCAATATAAGTTTCTAAGGAATCTGAATTTCACAAATTATAATCTAACACTTAGTCTAGAGTAAAATCTAGTGCTTATAAATTAATCATTCTTAGCATTGAAACTGAAATACAGTATAACGGGAATTTACAAATGATAAGAAGAGATAAATCTCATTACAATAGAATTATACTTTAATGAGATTACTGATTTACAACCATGTGATACTACTTCAGTCTTAAGAATATTGTCTTTTAAATTAAGCGATCTTTTCATATGATGTATGGTGACATTTATTGTCCGTGTAAAGACGTCACAAATCTTTTTGTTGCTACTGTTTCTTCATCTTGTTGATTATAGTAAGCTGCCTCGAAAAAAGGTTACTTTCATCTCCAGAAATCATAATAAATGACGGAATCATTGGATACAAAAAATAAGTATTGTTAATATTGATAATTGCACTTCAAATGTCTTAAGGGTAGAAATTATAATCACTGAAGAGCTCTATTATTAAATTAGCACTTGCTATTAAATTATAATATAAGACATAACGCTTTGTCCACACAAACAGGTGCAATATAATTCAATTACTATATATTAGTTGTTTTATACAATGATAAAAATTCGTAAAATCGAAATTTTTAATTCACAAATTATTGAGTGCAAATTACATATGGGGGGATATAAATTATTCTCCAAATAAATTTTACATATATTAAAAGAGAAATCTGGAGGTTTAAATAATTTGTTTTATCGTCAAGAGAGAACGAAATATCATTGACTATATGGTTGCAAGAAAATAATAATAAAAACAATTCATCTGTCTGATAATGGATTTTTGAAATTAATCTATAATATTTTTTTAAAAAAATATGAGAAATATTTAGAAATTCTATATGTTTATGAACTTTTCTATAAGTACTAATTTATAAAATGACTAAAAATATGCAATTTAATTATTTTAAAACAGCGTAAGCACTTTCAGACAATTAGAAAAAAAAACTTTATTAACATATCTATCAACTATTTCAGACATATATTTTACTTTGCAGCGTGTAAAAGATATGGGACTGTTAATTGGGTACAAGTATTTCATAAATTTTCATAAACGAATACTTTTTAATCCTGAGGATTAGCTTAGATTTATACAAAATTATTGTTTTTACGATACACAAACATTAGTCATATTACTACGCACAAACTCTTATAACTATCCGTCTCAATGTTATCCTGAATTCCCTTTCTTTTTAGCCACTCCTTGATTCGAGCTCCCATTGGCATCCATTTCTAGTGTTGCCTACTTGGACAACTTCTGTTATAACCCTGCTTTCCAATTTTTTTTCTTTTGTATGGATCAATGTTCTTCTCTTCCCCGAAGTGACTCTGTAGCAGTACTTAATATGAAACCCCTATAATTGATACGTGGTGCCCTACGATCATCCAACAGCGATTCTTAATTGTAAGATGATCAATTTTTTACTATGAAAAAGAGTACGAAATAATTTAAGAAAAAGTTTTGCATAAGTAAATGAAACATTTTATAAATTCAAACAAAAAAACACACTAATTATGCTTACATCCCTTTCAATTATTTAATTAAACAAACATTTTCCCATTGAATGAATATTTTTGTCAGTATTGGAAATTTCAGAAGAAATATCATTTCTATTGAATTTTACGGGAAGTGCTGATGCTAGAGTACCAACATTCAATCTTGATTTCTCACTCGTCTAATATTCATTACCAATTGAAAAAACTCTTTCAACTGTTGCATTAGTTTCAGGGCAGCACAACGTAAATTCAACAAGAATCACTAAATTTTCATATGGAATGTGTTTATTTTTGAAATAATTAAATATTTCCACCCATATTTTACCAATTTAAACATATTGATTTTCCATTTTTTCTAATTCATCAGAAATTAAATTTACATTCAGTCTTCCAATTTCTTCAAAAAGACATCTGTCATGGATTTTAATATCAAACATTTCTTTCGATAAAAACTTAACGCAGTTTTCAATATCTGACCAATTTACTTGCGGTGAAGTCGAAAAACACCATTGAAAACTGTTATTTCCTGTGATATTTGTTTCAGTACATTCCTCGATGTATTGGATATTTGGTAAAAATTCTGACTTCTTGCATACACCTTTCCGTTATGCTCGGATTTCCTTCCCCTAAATTTGACAATTTTCTTTTCATTATTAAAGGAATAAATTTTACTTCAAATTGTGATTTATATCGAAGGATAAAATTGTTCAAAATAAGACTAACTTCTGTAGAAGAATTATGTTTACCTTCAATATTTTGAATCGTTTTGTAGAAAATAGATACCTGGCTATGTACAAAATATATTAATATTTCTGATAATTCAAAATTGAAAAAAGGATTGTAGAGTTTTTGGACATTTGTCTAAACCAGGGGTCTCCAAACTACGGCCCGAGGGCCACATCCGGCCCGCGGACAGATTTTGTCCGGCCCGCGGAGAGCTAGCATACTTGAAAGAAAACTCCTTCTAGAGAACATATTTATTTTTTATAGCAAATTAAATTTAGTTTACTGAAGTAATCTATTTTTATGTTGAATAATTATTAATATGACATCTACATTGATATGGTCATGGGCTAACTACTCATAACATTGTTGTAGGTTACTATATACTAACTAACAAATTATTGAAATGAATCCAACTAACATTTTATACATTTTAAATGAAAAAATAACTTATAACAAGCATAATGACATATGAAATACTAATGAGATTTATGTAATTGAGATTTTCCACTGACAATAGTTTGTAGTTGTGGACTAATTTTACTTATACCAATTATTAAAAGAGATTTAAGAGGCTCATCAGTTAATTTAGATCTGTAAACATTTTTTGTGTACTTCATTTTGGAAAAGGTCTTCTCACACAAATAAGTAGTACCAAAAACAGAAAACAGCCCACGAGCAAATTTATGCAAATTATCAAATTGTGTCAGTGGAAGACACTTATAAAATTCCAACAAAGATAAGTTTTGATATTTGTTCTTAATTATATCACTGCACTGTAGATCAATCATTTCCATTTGAAGTTCCGGGGCTAGGGTTTCAATGTCAGTATCAAAAGGATTCTGAAAAATCTTAATTTGATTCGCAATGGCATCAAAGTCCGAGAAACGAGTATCAAAATTTATTTTCAAAGCACTCAAAGTTTCGATTGCAAAATCGATAGGAAACTCGGTCTCAGTGGTGTGGCTGAATATTTCACATGTTTTAAAATGTGAAAAACATTTACTTCGTAGTTGTGATTGAAACAGTATCAATTTCTTCCGGAATGATTTGATATTAGTGTATAAATCAGGAAGATGCTGGTTTTCTCCTTGCAATCTCAAATTCAGTTCGTTCACATGTTTTGTCAAATCAACATAGAATGCTAACTTCCACAGCCATGCGTTGTTTTGCAATTCAGTAAGAGGGCGATGCTTTTCATTCAAAAAAATTTCGATCACTGCTCGAAGTTCAAAAAAGCGCTGAAGGACTTTCCCACAACTAAGCCAACGTACGGCAGTATGATAAGGTAAGTCATTTTCTCCAATCTCTTCAATAAATTGCACGAATTGTCGGTGATTCAGCCCAAAAGATCTGATAAAATTAACAGTTGATATGACTGGTTTCAGAACTTCAGACATATCCAAACATTTTCCGCACAAAGACTGTTGATGAATGATACAATGTAAGACTATTGGTTTTGAACCACCGTCATTTTCTACAGCCTTTGACACAAGAGCGACCACTCCTTTATCTTTCCCACTCATGTTTTTGCCTCCATCAGTTGTAATACATTTCAAGTTTTTCCATCGAAGGTTCTTTTGGTTAATGGCCATTTCAACTCCTTTAAAAATATCTGAACCAGTAGTTGTGCCATGAATACTATACATATCAAGAAGTTCTTCATGCACTTCATAGCTTTTATCTACTCCTCGAATATAAATCAACACCTGAGCAGTATCTGATACATCCGTTGACTCATCCAAGGCCAAAGAAAACCACTCAACATGTCCATTTTTGTTGAACAGTTGAGAGGATATATTTTCAGCGATGTCTTCTACCCTTCGAGCCACAGTGTTTGCTGACATACTGACAGTTTTAATAAATTTACCTTTTCAGGGCACATTTCTTCGGCTACTGCGATTATGCATTCTTTGACCATTTCTCCATCGGTGAATGGTTTTCCACGTTTTACAATTTCAAGAGCCACACGAAAGCTGGCATGAGTTGCAGCCTCTTGTTCAGTTTTGAGTTTTGTAAATAAAGATTGCTGCGATTTCAATCCGAGCTTCATAGCTTCGAATTTTTCTGTCCGCAAACTTCCTGTATATTTTGAGTAATTTTGAAAATGTTTTGCTTCATAATGACGTTTAATGTTATATTCTTTGAGAACGGCTATGCTTTCATTGCAAATCAAACATAGCGCCTTGTTACTGGACTCAATTACGAAATACTGAATGTTCCACTGATCTTTGAATTTTCTGCATTCACTATCAATTTTTCGCTTCTTTTCCATTCTACTAAATCACACACAAAAGCAACAATTCAAATCAAAATATTGTTACAAAGATGTCTTAAACTTAAACACGCACAATCACGTTTTAAGGAGGTACGCACTATTTTATTTCACAGCAGTGTCATAGGAACTGACTTGTGGTTGCGCCACTAGCCTTCTTATATATTCCACTTACTGCCATCTAGAAGTGAGTGGAAGACACCAGAACTTTCTCGAACCAACGAGATTATTCTGTAAGTGCTATTAGCGCCATCTGTTAGCGATAGAAGGTACTACCTATTTCCGCTTGTGTCCACCAGATGTCCTGTCACGTTACTCCTCATGGCTCGCTCGTACTCTACGACTAATCTAGAAATTACAGATAATGACAGGAAAATTAATAATATGCAGTGTTGCCGTTTTGCGGACTTTAGTCCGATTTGCAGCCTTTTTTAAACGTGGCGTACTTTTTCGGACTTTTTTTTACATGAAAAAAAATACTCATTCGTTACTTGAGTACTCGTTACTCGTTAGGAACCGAAGTAACGATTACTGAAGAAAAAAGTAATCAATGATTACTTGTGTATTTCATTACTTTTGTAATCAATGATTACTATGGCGATACGATGCGGGTACCCCATTATAACGGATACCCATACGATACGGAAAATACATCAGCTTCCCCGTCGCTAGAGGCATCTGGCAGAAATTAAATGAGTATCGTCCCCGTCGCTAGAGGCATAAAATTAAAACGTTCCCGTCGCTAGAGGCATCTGGCAAAAAAGTAATCATATTTTACACCACTAGTGGACTGATTCAACTTTTTACCACCGGCAACAATGAATGATAATATGGTTTTGGCCCTTGGAATTTACTGGAGTAATCAATATGGCCCTAAGGCTGGAAAGTTTGGAGACCCCTGGTCTAAACTAATGAAATAGGAATGGAGAAGCTCAAACAATTGTAAAACATGCTCTATACCAAGTATTAGATTGAGCCATCTAACTTTTGAATATCCTAAAAAAAATTTGTATTGAACATTTGTGTAACAATTTGGTGCGACATCTCTGAATAGAGAAATTATTTTTAAAATGTTGAAAAGGAGGACATGAAATAAAACTATTTCGAGAAAGAACAGAACATATAAAAAAGGATAGCCCTCCCTAAAAAAGACGATTGGTCATCTTATTAGTTGTGGACACTACTTGTTATTTTTTGAATTCCCAAATGAAGGACCCTAAGAGAGTCGTTGTACACATGATACTCAGAATGTCACCGGTTCATTCGGGAGGAATGAACATTCAATTTCTCTTTCTGGGGAGACTTTCACTTCACCAGGTGACTTATATAAATGCGGTTTCTGTTTAAATATTCAGTAAACTTATGTGTACGTCCTGTAAGTATAATAAAATTCATATATCAGTTTACAGAGAAGTTTATTACAATTCTATTTTAAAACAAATTTAAAATATAAGAATTGGTTAAAAAATTTCAAGTAGTATTATATATGATTATTTACTAAATAATACATTTTATTGAAAATAAATTATTGCATTAATTTCATTGTCTCTTAATGAAAAAAAGAAAGAGCCAGTTTCATTTGCTTTAAATGCTGGTTATAAACAGGAATTTATATTGTCTATTTGAAATTTGTAACAATATATTTTTATAATACACATATATACAAATTTAATTAAAACTATAAGTAACAAACATAAGTAAATTGAAGCCTATGATAAAATATAAAATAAAATATTTTCAAACAATCATAGTTCTCATTACTTGTATTTTATAAATTTATACCAAGCTTACAACAGATGAAATTATTGGTTGTATATCAATTTTTTTGAATCCTTTTTGCTATCAAGAATCAGTCTTTTAAAATTAAACTACTGTTTTGACTATTCATTCGAATTACCTAGTTTCTCGAGGAAATGTAAAATAAATAGCATTGAAGAAAATTATAACCAAAGAAATCTTTCCTTGAGTGTAGTTTCTAATTAGTTTTGCTTCCTGTACCTAATTATTATAAATGAATGTTATTCATTGTAAAGTATGTTATTTTTACTGAAAATGCGATGTCAGAATTCCCTGAAAGGTTGCACTTCAAACGTGTAATCAAATGCTTTATATTCATGTTTTTTAAATGCTATTATCATTTAAAAGTCTAATTAAATGGATTCGTTTTGAAAACATTTTAAATATATGTAGTAACAAAGGTGTAATTGATTATTTATTTTCACTATCCTATTTTGGTACCCTTTTCTCGTCAAATTAATTCATTTATTTTGTTATTGTAATAAAATGAAAGATGGATACAAAATCTTATCAAAACTCAAAAGATATCCAAAATTTTCCAATACCAACAAGAATATTTCAGTTAGAGAAAGATAAGTAAATCTATAGATTAATTAAATAACAAAGCTTTTGTTTACGTTGTAGGCTCCAACTTAATTAATTATTGACAAACCGCTCAAAACTCCCAGAGGGCTGATAGCATCGATTATAAAATGAAGTTTAGAAACGCAATGTATGTTTCATACAGGGTTAGAAACAAAATATTTTAAAGGGGTGGTTCATAACCAAGTCTAAAAGAAAATATGTCATTTGTTACCAAAACTATTGATTCAATTAATGTTACTTAACTTCGGTTACGTTATTTCTAATTAACAAGTGCAATTAAATTTGAATTTATCAGAAACATTTCACAAACAATATATGAATAATAAATAGCTAAATTGAGGAACTAAATTTTGGCTGTTCTTAAGAACATAGTTAAAATAAACCTTTGTTATTTTTTTTCAATTTTAAATATGTATTATCTAATTCAAATAAATAATATATTATTGAAGAATTTTTTTCGAAAATTTGTAAAATACATTTAGCTATTATGATATAAAATAAAAGGTTTATAAAAGAAGTTTGATAAATGTTCATCACAAAATTTGTATGATCTAAAATTTTATTTAATCAATACATAAAGATAATAAAAAAATAGCTCCTATTTCATATAAATATATTTCTATATTGATAAATAATTGCATTTCTTCAGGTTTCCTCAGTAATAAATGTATATAACCTCGTATACAATTGTGAATTGTAATGATTAAATATTTTTACAATGTAATGTAAAATTATTCTGAAAAATATTTTGAAATTCTTATTATTCCTCCTTTTGAGGCATACTTAGCAAATGTCGTAGAATTTGTTGAAGAAAAAAAATATTAAAGAATTCGAAAAAGCTTAGAATTTTATTATGAAAAGCTGAACCCAAAAAAATAACATATCTCATGTAAATTAAGTAATATATATAAATTCTTCGATACGAAGGCATTTTCTGTGTACATAATACACGAAGTAATTTATATATTATTTATTTGAATAAGATAACTTAGGATATATGAGAAGTAAATACTCTTTTACATAAGAATTACATAATTCGAACTTCAAAGCACTGCAGTTATTGAAAATAATTTAAGTACTGCTTTACTAAATATGTCTCTAAGAAGTAAGTCAAAGAATGAAATGTTTTTTTTATCAAAAATATTATAAACTAATAAGAGACCAGAAATAGAGTATAACTCATACTAATTTAAATGAAAATGTTTTTTTTTTAAATAAAAGCACATTTCTTAGGAATCCATGTACATAACGATCAGTATATCATAACTCTTAAGTAAAGAAAATCCTTATCCTTACTAAAATGGTTCAAAGACATTTTTGTACAATTAACTAAATTCATGTGATGTCACGATCACATGATATCTTGACCACGTGATACCCACCGATGTAAACAAGTCTTGTATTCAATTGTTTTGCAATGCGTTTGTGAAATGTGTTACGTTTCATAAGCTTAAGTAACTTACATTTTACTAAATATACTACTTTTTAATTCAAAGAGAAATAATCACGAGACTTTGTTTTACATATTTTTCACCCTAAATAAATGCAAAAATAAAAATTTTGGATTGCTGTAGTATAAAGATATCGAATCATTCTTCTATCAACAAGCTGAAATAATGGCTGGAAATTTATTTGATTTACATACTGACATTTTGTTATAATTACGAAAACATCCTAATTTAACGGTGATTTTCTATTATTTAAAAAAAGTATTTTTAATTATCTTCTTTAAAATTTAATTTAATAATATTATTTGAAAAACGTTAATAGATTTTTAATGTGTTAGAATTTGTTTTTAACATTTGTTTAAATTTGCATCATTTGGGAACACATATATTAAATCGAACTTCATTCCCTGATGTATTTGTTTTTTGAATGAAATACTAAAAAAGAATTATTTAAAATAAAACTTGATGCTTCATGCCCTTTCTTTTAGTGAAAATGCCATATTTTTTCAAAATTTGTTTTCCACAGACGATGCCATCTTTTTTTCGCTTCTAGAAGCGTCGTGGTTGAAATATTCGTTTTTGGCGCCATATTAACTATATTTCTAAATTTTACCAAATGGTCCCTATAAAATAGAACTTTACCCAATTTTTTTTTAAAAAAACTATAATACAAGGTTCAAAATTACAATTCTTCAAGTCATAAATCAATATATAGCTGTTATACAGCTTAATTATGTATCTTGATTAATGTAGAAAATACTTTATCTAAATTTAAATCCAATTTATTATTTTTTTTTTATTTTTTGTACAGAATCAACCTAATAAATAAAATGTCTATATTACATTAAAAATTATTATAATATGTCTGTATTATAATTTAGAAAGAGTTTAACTACACTTCAACAATTCACATCTATTTTTCAGATGGCTTAGAATAATTATAATATTAGAATAAATATCAGGGCTTTTATTTTTAACACATGTTATAATCAACCGAACATCTATTTATGTATAGAAATATTTGGAACTTTTCCATTTCGTCGGCGCAAATCTTGCCAGGCAGACTTTATTAGCGACAACACACAGTAAACACATATTACGTTTGGCGTCACTTGTATCATTTTTGGCGATTTTATCATTTGCGATAGCGAAATTGAAAAGTACCAAATATTTATAAATGAAATAATTTGAAATACAAAAAATGAGATTAACGAAACAAAAAGATGAAGATAACTCAATGGTCGCTAACAGGTCAAAAATATAATCTTTTTAGCTAATAATCTTGGCTTTCCCCATATCGTACTTTCATATGGAGAAAGTCAGGGAACCGCTATCTATCCTCCAATGTCCGCGAAATCGACAATTATGGCGGTGGCGGTGAAATGGTCTGGGAAGGCATCATGTTGGACAGCCGCACACCTCTCCACGTCTTTGACAGAGACTCTGTGACTGGTGTGAGGTACAGGGATGAGGTTTTGGAGCCCTATTTTCGCCTTTTCCGGGGTGCAGTGAGCCCGAGTTCATCTTAATGGAAGATAACGAGAGGCCACATAGAGCTCTTCTGGTCGACGAATTTCTCGAGAGTGAGGATATTCTCCGGAAGGATTGTACAGCCAGGTCTGCAGACCCCAATCCTATAGAGAATGTCTGGGACGTTCTGGAGAGGCCAATTGCAACTCGCAACCCCCCTCCGAGAACCATCCAGGAACTGAAAACAGCGTTGGTGAATGAGTGGGACCAATAAACTGCCTTATTTCCTGTATGACATCGCGCTGCAAGGCGTATATAGCTGTAAGAGAGAACCATACCCTCTATTAACTCATTTATTTTGCGTATTCTGCAACCGCTATTTCAGGCCTTCAGACTCCCATGAGTGTTACGCACAAATATGTGTGTCTATTAGAACTGTTGAATGTTTATTTTGTTTGTAATATATCAACCTATGTTCACACCAAATTTTATTAAAATCTGTCCAGTAGTTCCGGAGATCTTAGATAAAATATGAAAATTATCTTAATTTCTTACACCAGTGTTATATATATCTATAGGTATTATTTTTGATGCTGTCATCTTTTTCTTTTCTTTGTATATTCTTCTTTTAGATAATACCATGAAAAAATACTTTTCTTGGCTAAACCTCTTTGATACTATATAATCTACATGATTACATAGCAATTATTAATGGAATTATCCATGGAGGAAAGAGTAAGAAAAAAAGAAAAATACATATTTCTTTAAAAAAAACCCTGTTTTTCCCACTGGTAGAAAAAAATGATTTCAATACATTACCATCTTTAAAATTTTTAGATACTCTTATTTTAATTGTTTTTGTTACTTTTTCTTATAATTTTTATGTTTGATTAATTATTAAAAGAATCCAAAGAGGATTAAATTAATACGCTTGAATGCCCTTTTTGTAAAATATAATGAAATGGAATAAAAAAGGACAGATTTATATAAAGATATGCTAATTTTAAAATTTAGTAAAAATATACATGTTTTTTATTTAAATATGATTAACTTTTTTCAGATATGTTATGAAACTAATAACAGAAAGAGTTTAAAGTTGGTTTTCAGACACAAGCAAAACAACTTTAAAAAAAATTGAAAAAAAAATGTTTTTTCTTCCAACGAGCAGTAAGAGTTTTCAGGACAAGTATGTCTTTTAGTAGTAAAGAAATATGTTTTCAGAACGTCTATAATTCTTAAAGGTCAAAGTGTGGGATTAGTATGCGAAAAGATGTCTTTATTTATTTTTTGATTTTTCTTTAATGTTTCATAAAATTAAAAGAAAGCGTGTTTATGCATTCTTTTTGCAAACATTTGCATTCATCAGTACGAAAACAAAAAAAAAAACTGTTTTCTTATCAGGAAGAGAAAATTTGAATTTCAATAGGACAAATTCATTATTTTTATTTACAAATACACATCTCATTGTTTGCGAAATTATGTGTAAGCAGATATGAATATGGCTTAAGTTGACAGGAAACCAGAATAATAGGATTAAGCTAGGTAAAATGAAAAAAAGGCTTATTATGCATTACAATAACATTCCTTAAAAAGAAATTATGGATGCGAAGTATTTAAAAATTAATCCAAGCATCAATAAATTTTAAATTTATTATACCGTAATAAAATAACATTCAACAATTTCTTTTGATAGAAGACATGAAAGAAGGTATTCAGTTTAAGTTTATCGATGCACATGTGGTAAACAAGATTAAGTAATTCTTTTCAGAATTATTTCAAAGAAGTTATTTGTTTTCAAAAGGTTCCGGATTTTATTTACCAATAGATGTGAATTTCTTCATATGTTATTTAAAAATATTTAATGATTACAATGACTATGACGTCTTACCTGGCGATGCTTTATTCAAGCCTACGCTTCAGATCCTGAGATCCTGGCTTCGCAAGAAGACCTAACTTGTATCGGGGCTGATGTAAATTATATCTGTCACATTTGAAAGTCCTTATGTTGGCATTGAAGGAAAGTTAACACATTCAGAGGAAAACTCAAATGTCGTCCTCATAACTTGACTGCGTTTAAAAAAAATGACGTCATTCGCCCATTGATCTCTTATTTGATTACGCTTTTATTTGATTATACTTCATAATATTTCAATTTTTCTTATTATGTGCTTGTAATTTTGTACCATGTATATATGTATATATTTTTGTCTAATACTTCATTTTCGGTTCACTAGTTTATGGACACCTTTTACAATGTGCTATTTAACCAAATATTCATCGCCTGTTATGCGTCTTATTTCTGTAAGAAATATAAATCTTATTGTTCATTTATTTTTATTTTGGTGATGTGCATTTCTTTCTCTGTAAATACATTGTAAGCTTCATTTACTTTTTTTTATTTCTAAACTATGTAATAATTAATGATCTTTTGTCAATAAATACCGAGTGAGAGGTAATTGTCTTCCAGAAGGCCCGTTTGTAGCTCTAAACTCCTTGGGTAAATTCGGTTTCTTTGGGCATTATTACTACCAGAGATTTTCTTAAGCAATAAATATTTTAAACCGTACTTAGACAGATGTGTGCTGTTTTAATTTAAAAGAAATGTTTGGGCTAATGATAATGTCTCATCTGAACTCATAACTACTACAGCGTTAATGATTTGAACCTGATTATTTTTAGTGTGCAGTAGCTCTGTATACTATATGTAACGTAGTTTTGTAGAATTGGTCACTAGATTTGACCATTGTGCTCATTGATGCTCTTACTAGAAAAAGAAAATAATCATACTGGGAAAAATTTTAATTAATTTTCATAAATAAGTATTTACAACTTGTAAGAATCATATTTTACTCTTGAGATGTTTTATTACAATATATACGAATATATCGAGAGGGTAAGGTTCAAACATTAATACAACACAAAAAATAATTAAACGAAAGAAAGTTTTAAAAGATGCATACAAATTGAAGATAGAATCCTTTATTGATTTAAGTCTTTTTTATAATTTGTTATAGCATAAAAACTGTTCCCTCAGCGTGATGAATTGTTTCCAGAACAAGTTGAACAACAAGCAGCAATTTCTTATGTTTTCCGACGACTTCCTCGACAATATTGATTATTTTCAGCAAGTAATATGTATAAGTTTCGTCATGTAATTTTACCGTTTAAAACGTATTATATAGAGTTTACGGTTTGTTTTCTATTCGGACATCTCCTCTAAATTCGATAACTAGCCATTTCGCAAATTTGAAAAGACTTGTGGCGTCCCTCTTTAAACCTCTTGCCACCTTCTCATTATGCCATAAGAAAGCATATTAAAACAACAACATGTATGAATTTCTGCATGCAAACTGTGCATATTCTGCGTGAGTAGTACCAACGATATTAATATTTATACCCTTGCAGCTATCAAAACACAGCAGAAAAGATAAAGAAATTCATGTATTCGTAGCGAACGTCACGTACAAACTAGTTGATTTCGTCATGGACGAAATTATCCAACGAGACTGAGATACGCGCGCACCTAAAAGAAAGAGGGACAGAACGAATTAGTAATGAAGCGGTAATCTAGTGTTTGTATTATGGCGCCTGTTTAGCGATTAAATAAAATTTAATAGATCTATCTAGCCTGACTGTATTCTTTCGTAATAAGTTACAGTCATATGTGGAGGCACCGACTCGACAAAAAATTACTCTATTAGTAATTAGAGTGGATGGAGATGATCGATGTATTAAGATTTAAAACCGCTTAAAAAGTTAAGCCTACAGTTGGCTGAACGGCGCCGTCTGCGTTGTGCATGCTATCCAAGCATATGAAGTGATGGAATTGTATTCGCATCATCTACTAATGAATCATCCTGACTTTAGATTAAAAATTGCCAACCTCGCAAAAAAAATTTTTTTTTTTAGATGATCCACCAGATCCATGTTCTTTGCCGTCCTGGCATAATTGAAAATTAAAAGTGATATCCTGCAATATGAGGAAATAGAAGTGTTCTATAAAAGAAAAAGTGCCGTCATGCACCAGTTGTAACATAAGAAATGAATCAAGTGCTGTATAATTGTGAGCTGACAAGTTCTCCAAGGATAATTCAGATACGATTCCCTTCTCTATCTGGCCAATTAATTACACCACATGTAAATTTTTGTATTTTAAAAATATTATATTTTGGTAATTTTTTTGTATGGTTTTTTAAGTGCACATCCTATGCGTTAAAATTATGTGCTATTTTATACTTTGTTCTAGAGTTTAAATTTGTCCTTCAGTATATCATAATCTGTTAATTTCCCCCCTGAATGTTTTTTTTTTTTATAAATTTTTGTGAAGCTTTTTATTAAGTTAGTATTATATGATTAATTTTAATTGCATCTCCTATGCCTTAGAATTTAACGAATTCTGATAATTTAAAACACGCCCTGTGATAGTACGAGCTTCGTTTTTAGGATTTTTTTGTAATTTGGTTACATAATTATACAATACTGTGTATTTTATATATTATACCACCTGTGTGTGCTTAGAACCATTAGCTATTGAGGAAAGACTTAGACATAGAACCGATACATCGCATTTAATGAGAGATAATTTTTTAATTTGACTTTGAACTGTCTGGTTTGAACACTAGACTATTTTGTTTTCGAATCTTATTCATGTAATTGCAATTTTTGTTCTGATGTGAAAACTTGCTATTTTTGTTAAAGAGGAAATATTTTCCAGTAATTTATCAAGTATTTTTATTTCTATTAATTCTGTGTTATACGAGAAGTTTTATTTTATCATTAGTGTTTGTTAGTCTTAAGTAAACATGATTTATTATTTTATCATTGAAGCATTGGTGTTTTGTTATTAATCACTAAGTATATACAAATAATAACTAGAAATTATAATAAGTAATTACCAATTTCGGATTATAATATTTTACCATTATTTTCTTAAGAAAATTGAGAGTTAAATTGAATTGATTTTACTTGTGAGTCTTTTTTTTAAATATTTGATTGTAAAACCTATTTTACCTAAACATGGCTTATTTAGAAAAAGGTCAAAAAGAAGACTTAAGGTATATAGCAAAAGGATTAGGTGAAACAGTAACAGGTGATTTACAATTTATGCACCTCAAAATTCTTATGTTAAATAGTAGGAATTACGAGGAAGAATTCGTTAGAGAGATGCGGAATACAAGAATTGAAGAAAGAATAGTAGCTAGCACATCACGGGTCAGCGAAAACTACGATAATATTGAAAGACACAATTGAAACACTTTTGAAATAAGAAAAGTTTTACCTAAATTTAGTGCTAAGGAGGATGACATAAGTCTCTTTTTGGTTTCGTTTGAAAGACAGGCAACAAAGAATAGAATTAATAAAGAAAGCTAGGTTCCTCAATCAGTGTCCTACCCCCTGATATTGTAAATATCATCACGAGAGAGCCGGAAGAGCATGCAGCAGATTACGATCATGTAAAGATGTTACTGGTAAAAAGATTTAAATTAAGCCCTGGAAACTTTCGTCAGATTTTTGTTAAACACCAGAAAAATTCTGAGAGCAGATGGCATGATTTCTGTTACGAACTTCAGACTTATTTTGAAGAGTAGCTAGCTGGATTAAATATTACTTAATTTGAACAACCAAAAGATTTAATGATAACGAATGAATTGAAAAAAAAAAGACTCCAATTGAATTTAAGGAAAACTATTTGGATGAATGGAGTGGTATCGTATCTCCAGTTGCTCATAAAATAAAAGTATTTGAAGATGTTAAGAAAACATTTCAGAAAAAAAAATCACACTATATTCCAGATACTCAACGAAAAAGAAGTGGAACAATCTAATTGTAAGTTCAAAAAAATATATGCCCTGGAATAATCCTGGAAGAACCAAGGAACTTAAAACTCATAACTATCAACAAGGTTTCGAAAAAAGACGCCGGCCCCAGTGTTTTGAATGAGGATCTTATGATGACTTTCGACCACAGTGTCCTAAATTGAAAAAACATCCTTCGGAAATTATAAATAGGGTAAAAAGAAGTTCCGATAACGGTTCTCTTGAACCATATATTTTCGGAGGCAAGGTGAATGGAATTCAGCTGCCGATCCTTAGGGATACAGGAACTTCAATAAATATTGTTTGTGAGAAACATATTACATCAAAAATGTTTACAGGGTAGCACGTGTGGGTATAACATATTCTAGATGATCATGACATGTCTGCCTCTTGTAGAAGTGGAAATTGATTGTGAACTAGGACATGTTGTCACAAAAGTAGCTGTTATTCGGAAACAACTGAATCATGGAAGTTATATTTTGGGAAATCAAACAGCTACACTCCTAAAATCCGGTATAGAACAGGATGGTCTACCAATATGGGAAATGGTGAATGCAATTCAGACTCGGAGTCAAAGAAAAAAAGAAGCAAGACAAAATAACATGAGTGTAGCAAATGAAGATAACCAAATTGAAATTGCGGAGAATATAGCTGAAGATTTGGAAAACGTTTTACTTTCATTTAGAGAAGAGAAGTATACAGTAAATTTAATTAAAATTAATGCCAATGAGTTCATAGAAGTACAGAAGAAAAGTGAAGAATCAGCTCACTTTTTTCAGAAAGTAGGAAAAGGCAAGAAAAATGAAGATTCTAATCTTTTACATCAATTAGAAAAATTTCGGAATGAAACACGTACCCTAAATGAAGAAAAAAGACGAAAGGCAGATTGAAAAACAAGTGGAAGAGCAAAAGACAAAATTGTTGGATATTCCACAAAAAGAATATTGTGAAATGAAAAGATGTTACAAGAGAAAATACTTCCATTAGAGAAAGTGCAGAATTAATATTGAAAGTGCAAATTAAGTCAAAAGATGATTTACTGAATCGACTAGATAAACTGGGAAAAGAAACATATGTTTTAATGAAAGGAAAGAAGGAAGAGAGAGCGTTCTTAAAAAGTAGCCCCATACTTAAACCAATACAGTTGGAAAAAGATAAAGTTTGGGGACAGGTAGTTAGGTGGTCAGAACGAGCAAATAGAATTTTTACACCCAGGAAGGAAGAAAACATACATTTTAAAGCAAAAGGAACGATTCTACAGCAAGAAAAGAAATATCATGAAAGATATCAGATAATTTTCCAAAAGAAAGAAAATATAAGTACCACAAAAAGACGACAGCTTCCACCCGAAGGAAGAAAAAACAGTAAGGTGGACAGAAAGAAAAGCGTAATGGAACTCACGGTGGGAGAGTACCATTTTACAAAGACGGAAAAAATCTATTACAACCACAAAGAAAAGCAAAAGCCAGTCACCTTTGACCCAGGAGGAGTGAATGGATTCCAGCCTAAGAAGTACCTATTTTACTATGAAGAGAAAGAGATGATTTTATAATTGTTCTGACCCAGAAAACTGATAAAGTGGAAGAGCATGGAATTTTATACCTTATTAAAAAAATTTCTGTTACAAAGAAAAATTATTGCCATGTTAAACAATCGTAATGGTTCGTCCTATCGTGCCATTAAGAAATATATCTCCAGTAATTTTAATGTGCACGAAAAAAAAATTACGACATATATAAATCAGTACATTTATACTGCTGTTGCTTCGGGTTTTATTATTCACACGAAAGGAAAATGTGTCCAAGGTTCTATTCGATTAGGAGGCAACATGAAGTTAAAAATGAGTGATCTGTTAAAGGTTTCAAACAGTAATAAAGCGGTTACGTCTTCTGCAGAAAAATTTGGAGCACCCAGCAAGAACGCTAATAAGTTGAAAAAGAAATAAATGGAAGTGAACCCTGCTAGCAGAGCTGAATAGTTAAGGCGTAATTCAGACAACAATAATATTTTATTGAGTCATTGACAGTTCGTATGGACTTAACATATCAAAAGCTTTTATGAATATTTTTTTCTTTCCTTTTTTTTTTTTTTTTTTTTTTTTTTTTTTTTTTTTTTTT
>BMAW01050343.1:0-49331 GCA_019974015.1 Nephila pilipes
TTACATAAAGAAAGGAGTTCATTTTTATGCAAATTACGTAATATTTTTCTGATAAATATTCACAAACATTAGGTACAGCACAGATATAGTATAAATTCAAATTATGGAAACATAACTATGCTTAATGTGTAGAATGTAGTATTTAAAAGTACTCTGCAAACTTTGAAAGTAATATTTGCAATGGAATTTATGTAAGATGTTCTTTAACGTAAGTACACGGTTTACATATTAAATTAGTTATTAATTTTTAAATGTTGATATATAAATATCTACATACATAAAAAGGATATTCTTTGCATAAGCATATACATACATATACAGGTACTCTAACTCTAAAATAGGACATGCATTGTCCATAATGTTTAAAGAAAACAGGAATTATTTAAATTTGCCATGAAATAAGAACATTTTTCCCTAAAGAAGTAATTTTACTTAATTAAATAAAATTTTCACGTGATTTGAAAATCGTTTATTAATCTAGTATTGAGTAATTTGAGTAGTATCGAAGGAATAAAATTTTTAAATCAGGAATAAAAAGCATAAGAAATTTTGGGAGTTAATGTAGTACATATGCAGATCTATGACATTGAGCTATTTGCGGTTCCCTCTTCACTAACTTTGGAGACTTTAATTGAGATTGATTGTACGAAATAACAATTTCTTTCAAACCAAAATGAAACGTGATCATTATAACTAGAGGCAGGTAGAAATAAAGTGATGTGAGCTAGATAGGAGAGTGTATAAGCAAAGCGAAATTTAGACGATAGAGGTCGAGTGGAACTTGCTTTGTGCATATACATTACAGGTGGTAGACGATATCAAGATATGCTAAGGGCAATAGTGATTGTAGTGGAGTCAAGAAATCAAGTCAACTTCAACTGGGGAGATTTTGGTAAGACACTATTAATTCGGTATTAGTTGAATGGACGAATCTATCTAGGGTGTTATCCAGGAGAGCACGTATCCATCAAACATTATACTGCAAGGCTATTGAATAAATAGTTGAGTGAGATTTGTCTAGTGTCTGTTTTAGTAAGTTATTGACCTGTAGCGTTAGTTATATTTGATTGAGATGTAGCTCAAGAGTCGGGTAGAAGCCAGTCGCCATAGATCGTCTTCATCGTCTTTTTTCGGGCAATGAAATATTCCATGCCTTTGTTTGGCCCAAAAACCATATACACTGAGTTAGTGAGGGAAAAAAAACTTGATGTTCGTACGTGTACTGCATTTACGTCAAATTTTAAGGATAGGATATTATCTGTTCTGGTTTTAAAGAATTAAAGCTTCGAGTTTACTTCTGGGAATTAATATTTTGTACAATTGCTTTAAATTTAAATTTAAATTTATAAAGGACAATATGCAGTACATGTCGAGTCGCTTGTTTGGCCCTTTTTTCGCTAACTTAATATGCGTGAGACTTAGGCTTAAGATGGCAAATGACATACACGAAATCCAAAAAAGAAAATATCACTAATCTGGGGGTAAGCTGCATCCTCTTAAAAGCAAATAAATATTTAAAAAAAAGGAAAGTTTGAAATTTTAAAAAAAAAAAGTTAAATACTGGATGTATGCAAAATTATCAGATTCATGAAACAAAACACAAAAATATTAGAAACTCATTTATTGTATGTAACAAGATGAAAGTGAAAAAATTTGATTTAAAAGGAATGTTCAAAAATTGACTTTCGGTTTATATATGTATCGGATATATATAATCCCACGTCTTTGAGGTATACCAATTTTTCTTTCAGTTATAAATTTCAACCATTTAACTCTTTAGTCTTGATACTTCGAACAAGGAAAATACTTGGTTATGAAACAATAACAACTTTATTCGGTTATATTTTTTAACACGTTTCGTTTGTGAGCAGCGCAGTTGATTTTTAGTGTTTGCGAATATGTAATCGTCCTCGGGTAATAGATAGTATAATCGTCAAATAGACGGACGAATCGTCTGTCGGTATGTAATTTTATTTATTTATGTTGAAGACACAATTATTACATTTAAAAATTTCTGTATATATAATTAATGCTAAATATCATTGCTCTGTAAGAATGAAAATTACTAAACTGCTCTTAATAAACTTACTCAGTATGTTCTTCAAAATTATTAATTATTATTCCTCTGAATATCGATAATTATACACTTTTAAATGTAAATTTTCATACACTCTAAGTACCGATTATCATACATTTCAAAAATACTAAATCTCATTGACTTTAAACCTTAAAAAGGGATCACACAAGAATACAAATAGATCTTTAATATAATACAATAATGAAAAACTATTTGAAGAACCTTGTTGAAACACTTTTACATTTCAAAGAAAAACTTATACTTTGATAACTATTTAAAAAATAATTTCTTGTTATAAATATTATCCTCAAGCAAGAAAAGGGTTGTATTGTAAGCAATTCTCAAAAATAATCATTAGAAAAGCAGTAAATCCAAAAATTTAACTTCAGATTAAATTTGATAAAGATCAGTGGCAACTCAGTTGTGGTTGGGAAAAGATGGATAGTGTTAATTACATGATGTATTTCTGTGTATTTATGCAAGGAATTTTTGTAATTCGCGCTATTGTCCTAATCCTTTTGTTCCGTGTAATCATGTGATTTTAAATAAAACACATTTTAAAGACTGTGCAAATAAACAGTTTGAATTGGTATTATTACTTTATATATAGTCAAATTGACGCGTAAATAAAGAAATTGTAACAAGGTACTGAAACCCAGGAGACACCTACCAAAATTTAGTTAGATGAATGGTAATGTTTAGTCTATTAGAAATTGTTTCGAATAAGAAGCAGAGTACAGCAGCGTTTGACTTCATTTCTCTTATTTTCGTATGATATTTTCTTTTTGTTTAATCACTTAATAATGTTTGGCTTTGATTTATTGCAAATATTGATAAAGTGAAAAATGATTAAGAGTTCAGAAGTAGCTTTGAAAATTCTGTAGCTCTAGAAATGAAAGAAAAAGCATTCAACAAACAGAAATTTGCATACAAGAACATTAAATAAAATTAGAAAGTAGTTAGAATTAGAGATTTCGAACCTGAGTCAAATGTTGTGAACTTTCCTTAAGCTGCTCCCTCTCCAAATTTCCGCATCATACCTTGGACACTCTACAGATTTAACATGCATCAGCCCCTCTATTGCAGAAGCATTAGGGCTCTGACTCGACTGAAAAAAACGTCGGCATGAGCTAATGACTTTAACAACTCAGCGATTACCGAATTCAGAATGCCTAGATTTAGAATGAATTTCTGCAGGAAATCTCATTAAAATGACTGTGTCTTTTTCTTGAGGTTGCTGGTTGCTAGTATTTTATATAAATGTTGGTCAAGTTTTGCGATACATTTCCAGATTGCTAATCATTTGACGACAACCAGGTGGTATATGCAAGAGCTTTCGAGATTATTATTGTCTCTATTTTGATATTTCTTGAACTCGAGAGAAATTTCGGTACTCCAAAACCAAAAGAAAAACCAAAAAATATGCTACATATCTGAGCTTTGCAGCAATCAATTTAATTAGAATTTTGTGAGAGTCAGTCTATAAAACTCAGCGATTAAGTCTCAAGTGGCTTAAAGGTTTCTCTTAATCTGATTATTTTTAAGACTGATAATGTAAATAGTAACTTTTCCTCATGGAAACTTATATTTATTTCGTAAATAAACTTGTAATCCCTAGAAAATGATAATTATTTTACTTATCTTAAGCGTACCTGGAATCTTGCAAAAATATTTAAATTTTAAAAACAAGTACTATATTATAAGATAAAATTTAATTTTTGAACTTTCATATTTACGAACTCTGAACAAACTTTAACATTCATTAATTAAATTAAACACGTTCGTAACACGACAAGTACGGTGAAAAATTAAAAGAAATAAAATTGAAAAAAGTTCTATGCAATGTTTTACAAAAAACAGATTTAGCCACCCAAAGTGCGCTGTATTATTATTATTATTATTATTAAATTACTCAATTAAATATAAGAATTAAATTAAAAGATGAAATATCGAGAAATGGACAATAATGAACGTTCCAGATATTAAAATAAAAGGGTACGATGAATTATTAAATTGAATATATTGAAGCTAAATGTAATTAAAATTGAAGCAAAAAATAAAAAAATTGAAAAGTGATCTGGTGCGCCAAAAGTGATCCAACTAAAACAATAGCCCTTGGGTGGACAAAAATACTTCATATAAGGAAACTCGAAATGCCCAACTTATTTTAATTACACTAAGATATTTGATGTGTATCTTAACATATATTTTTTTTATTTAATCTTATTCTAGTTTACAAGAGAAATGCATAAAGTCATTTCTTCAAATTGTAAATGGAGAATGGAGCAAATAACACTGAATATATCCATCTGAAAAAGAATAAATATTTTATAAATTTGGTATGATCTTTTATTCATCTTGGGGAGTGTGTTTGAATGATATTTTTAATATGAGAAATGTCTAGACGTATTCACTAACCTGGATTAAAAAGTATCTCTTTCTTCAGACTAACCAATTTCCCTCAAGGTTCTCTGAAAACAGCTATTACGCAATACCTTTCCAGTGCTCTGAGCATAAACATTTGTTTTTAAATTTATTTTTCAAAACATTTTAAGTCAGGTTGTATGCTCTTTCTACTAAAAGGAATGTCAGCGTTGACTGTTCGAAGTACTTGTGTAGGTGAAAAAGAAACTAAATCTAATACAAATATAGGTAGAGAGCGAGATAAAAGGACGCCCGCAGGTGGTTTCCGGCAAACGGCAGGTCTCAAATCCTTTTTTCTTCGATTTTTCTCTTTGCAAGAGTTACCTTTTCTTCTTACAAGCAACAGGGCGTCGCTTCATTTCCGGAGAAAAAGTTCAAGGGGTTGTACAAAATCTGAGTTTTATTGTTAAAAGGTTAAAAAGTTGGGATTTATTTTGTGGCAACACATCACTTAAGGAAACTGCCCACTTTTGAGACCAATATTTTTTAAACATTTTTATGTGTTGTTAGACGGAATAGTAGATAAAAATATATTAAACGCTCAACATAATTTTACTCCTTAATCAAGGATATTTTAAGTGTTTTCTTAACTCAAATGTCCAACACCGAAAAAGAATTTCTGATGTAAGTACCTTAATTTCTTTTGAACGCTACATATACATAACTCTTTTTTTAAAAAATTACCCAAATTAAAATTTAGAAAATCTACAAAAAATTATACATGCTCGTATACGGATATTCTCGTAATTCTTTCAAATTTGTATTTATAAAAACAACTATAAATAAAAATACATTTAAACTTCTTCAAAACGTTTAAATCATTTTATTAATAATATAGTTTACATAATGTTCTCTAAAGGATTCTCAAAATTGTCTTGATTTAGTCTTGAGATATCATGTAAATAGTTGAGAACTTTTTTCAAAAACACAATTTTGTGGAAAACACACTTAAAGTACTTCTGTTATTATAAAAAGTACCTTACCCCTTGTGTGTGCGCTAAATATTCTTAAATTCCCCAGACTGATACATCACAGGACCTCCTTTTTTCCTGCTGTAACATTTTATTTTTCTCACAGAGAACCTTCTATTTTATGTAATTTTGTATGTGGTAAAGAATATCTCTTTGCGCTGGTGATATGCTTTTAAGCATACTGTTTTAAAATAAGGAGCACATACCGACATTTAACTGCAACTTGTTCATTACTTTAGTCAAACAAGTAGCACCTTCTTTAAACTGAAGATTCTCTATGTAAATTCTTAATTGCTAAGTTTGCTGTTCGACAAAATTTCGTTTCGGAACTATATTCTAAAGAAACCACAGAAACTTTCATTGGCATTTTGCATCATGCCATGTAAACACTTTTTTTTTTTAACAATCTTTGATCACATAATTTTGTGTAAACATTTTTAATTAAATTCATAGCATTTTGTAGAAATACAATGGCTTTGTCACGTAATGTCTTACCCAGATCTTGTTCTTGCTGAAATTTACACCAGCTCTTTGTTCCTGGTGGACATTCACTATGTTCAGTAGGCTTATTACTAGAACAACAGTGGTAAGATACTACAGTAACTGCACTTTGCATGCTTGTTAAGTTGTTTATGTTAAAGTGCAATGCAATTGTATAATAATTCTGCTGCTAGTCTATAAAACGTCTGTAAATTTACCCTTTCCACCATTCACTTAACCATTTTTTTTTATTTCCACAGATCACTCACAACCCATTTTTGCACATGACAAATACATTTTAGTTCGTTAATTTTATTTGGTCCATTCATAATTTTTATGGATTTACAACCTTTTGAATCACCATCATCAAAATAATCCTTGTACTGCAGTTACAACAGATTTATAGAACGCTCAAATATGCGATACACTCCAACAGTCTCCATTCTTGCAGCATAACCCTAGTGATCGTGACAGATATTTGAACTAGAATAAAAGCTTGTAGTATTTAATAATTTGTTGCATATTCTACAGAATTGTGATATTATTTTTATGTACAATATCTTTCCAGTACCAATGGATATGTAACTAACACATTCTGTGCCAAGTCCTCTTCATCGACTCTCTACTGCAGCTTATCTCTGTTAATAAAAAAGTTTATACTTTTCTGATTTCATTTCCAGCATTCTTCATGGTTCTTTAGCAACTTCAGATACAGCTATCTGAAATTTCAACTCCTGATTTTGAAAAATTGTTTCAGAGAAGAAAAGGGAGTCCAAAATACTGAGCAGTTTCTTTCCAGCTGTATTGACATTTCCAATAAGTCTAAATACATATACAATAAGAATGAATAGCTTAAATGCATTCATTATAAAACTTTTCAGATGAAACAAATACTTTAGAAAAATCACAGTTCATACAAACTCGAATCATCTGTCAAGCTCAGGTAATCGTCAGTTCATTACTACTTACAGCAGAAGCTTCGTTTTCAGATTGAGCATTGCTTATTATCCGTTCAATAGTGTTCTGATTTCCTGAACATTTTCGATTTTGAGTGGTGAATTTTGTTTTGATCTATATTTATGATATTTCGAACAACTTCTAAGCAACATTGTAACGTAAAATACAAATTATCATTGTAAAAAGAGATCAGAAATAGATAGATAAAACATACAATCGAATGTGAACATATTCTACTTGTTGCCAATTCACAACGAGAAATCATTAAAGTAAACTATATTTAGTGGCTCATATATTATAAAAATTATAAAAATATTACATTGATAAGGTATTAAAATAAATTTAGGAAAATCAAGTTAATACAGTTTTTGACATTTTATGAACTTTTTCTTTTCAAAAGTACAGGAGAATAAACAAACAGATAGCATATTTTATGATTGGATCGATACTTGCTTTCTTGAATCACAGGGCTACGTAGCACTGTTTTAGTACGATTTTATATGGCTTGCGCTATTAACATCAGGTATGCAGCAGATGTTTCACCCTAGACATAGAATTGTCGGAAAGAACAAACCAACCAACTGTTATTCTGTAGTATATACAAAGAATTTTGCTTGGCGGACAGGTTTTGTGATGGTCATGTGGGAAAAACGAGTTTGAGTGTTATCTCTAGCAATTCGAATAATTTGGAGCTCTTTTGGATATTCCACATATCGTCTGAATTATGTTAGTTCCATTGAGGAAGAAAAAAATTGTTTCAATGATCTGGTCTGATTAACGTTTAAATATCTTTATATAACAGGACCAAACTGATCGAGACAACTAGATCATAACCTGTACCAATGTTTGCGTTCACAAGAGGGTCAGTATGCATGAAGAGATCATCGATTTTGTAACTTCTCTTCTTACCTGATACTTTCTCATGGATTAAGAAATAGAATATTCTTGCCTGATTGGAACACATTATAATTCTCAACTGTTCAATGGTGCAATCTGCTTGTTCTTGCGATTTAGAGGCGTAATTGTTCTGTATCGTCGAAACAGATGTGTTTACTTGTGGCTTAAATGGTGTTAAGTTCAATTCTTTAAACTGTTACCCGTATTGTGATTGTTAAAATGCTAATGTCATTATCAAGAGCAGTGTTGAATGCTCAACAGTTGATGTTTTTAGTTTTCTTGAACAGTCATTAGAGACCTCTGGTACTCAGAGTATAAGGCTTTTTTACATGCACACTTATCTAATATATAAAGGGTTCACACTGATTCTTAAAGGCTTAAATTAACGCTTGTAGCACTGTTCTGAAATAGCCAGTAAAGTTCAGTGATCTCTTAGTCATATCGTATGAGTTGAGAGGCATTAATATACTTTTTTAAAACGTGAAACATCTGTTTTCCAATGAAAGTTCCCAAAAGCAGGTTGACAGAATATTCAATTTAGCATTTCATTAGCACTACTAAAGGATAAATTAACAGAAGAACATAAAATCATTATAAGCCGAAACAATCAGTGATTCTTATGCATTTTCCATTTTAGTCACACGGCGACCGTTTTTCTTTTTTTTATGATAATGTGCCTTTACAATTAACATTATATATATATATATATATATATATATATATATATTGATGATGATATTGATATTATTGATAATATAAATATATATAATCTGCTGATTTGTATTTATATTGATATTTTTCTTTGTTCATGAAATATATTTACATATATCTAGTTATTGAAGATACTATTTCACTTAATTTTTTCCCTTTTGTATACTTGATGTTTTTTGAAATTTTGATTACATACCATCCTAATTTTTACAACATTTTTTCTCTTCGGACAGGTTGGTCAAGAAAAAATGCATTTCAGCAAGATGAGAAATTAAAAAAAGTAGTAATTAATTTACTTTGTAGTTTTTTTAAATTTTTTTATCATCGATTTTTTTCAATCTGTGGTCTATACTTTTTTTGTTATTTTATTTTTCTTTCTTGCCATCAATTATAGCTCTAATATTTTTTTTTCAAGATAAGAGTTTTTTTATCTTCCGTGGCTTTTTTTAAAGTTGTAGTGTTTTACTAGCTTCTTTTCTGTTTATAATGATTAAACCGTCGAATAGGATTGGACTCTTTCATTTCCTATCATCTAAGTGTTTTTTAATATTTTTTTTGTTTTTTGCAGCTGTTTATTAGTTCTTAACGTATTTTATTTTGTTTCTGCACTATTTTGTTACTTCGATTTAAACTATATTTTAATAATACATTTGATGTTGTTATCGTTCAAATCACATCACATCATCATCCGCACACACACACACACACACACACACACACACACACACACACACACACACACACACACACACGCACACACACACACACATGTATATGTATATGTAATATAATATGTACATGCAATATATATATATATGTTATATGTAATATTTTTTATATATAAATACACACACACATATATAAGACAGTAAAGGTTACCCCAAAGTTAAATACACAACAAGTTCTTTTCTCTTGTGGGGTTTCTCCCTCAACGTTCAAACTTTTAGTTTCATGAGATGGATTGGATCAAAAATTAAAATAGCATTCCAAAACTTAAAAATAGTGATGAATCCATCTTAATAAACCGTATTTTCTCCCTCTTTTAAACAAGGCTATAATAAAAACATTTCTCTTTTGATGAAACATAACACTAATCGCAGTACAGTAAATCATTTATTTGAACAAAGAAATTTTCTGCAAATATTTACTTCAACTAATTTTTATTTCGCGTAATTAAGATCTTAATCCTCTCTGTTGTTGGTAGGATCGATTCTTTGTGCTTTAATATTTTCTTTCGCATATTTCACATTCGGCGTTGATTGTTCCTTTTAAATTGCAGCTATTTATGTGCTACTGTCTTCATCAGCTTTTTCCTTCAATTTCTTCGAATTTATGACTGCTGAAAATTGCTTTTCAGTAGCGGATAATTATCTTTTCCCGAGTAATTAGGATAACGTGTTGCGTAATCTATAATTAGTTCATTTGACAATTTCAGATAACTTTAATTTTTCTTTTGGCAATATATATTCAAACTATTTTCGAAAATTTGGGAAAAACACAAGCTATATAAAAAATATAGAATCTTGAATAATCATTAGCATTCTTTGACTACCATTATTTTTTTTTTTCGCGTGGCTGTTTCCCTGTTGCCTATTTCTGTCCAACAGAAGATTCGTTAACATCAGACTATACTCCTCCTGAATTTAATCTCTTTCAAATGATAGATTTAACTGCATTTGTATTTTATTATCAATTACTTTTATAATGATGCAGATTAATATTACCTTTTGGAGATTTAAATATAAGCATTAAATTTTTTTTAAAAAAAGTAATAGTCTTAGTTTTTGTATAAATTGATGTGAAATAAAAAATACCTATGACAAAGATTATAACAAAATAGTTCTTAAACTAAATGATATTTTATTCACAATAGGTAGTATTATACATTTTTTTATTTTAATATCACAAATTCTAAATGTAGAAAAAGTATACATAGAATTCTGAAAATACTTCATGTATCAGCTTTAAGCTAATTAATACCATTCTTTACCATATAAAATACCTCTATCTTTTAATGGAATTACTTAAAATATCTAAATTAAATGGAAGTGACTATTGCTTTGTTCACAATTCCATCTCCACACACTCACATCTCGTTTAATATTCAAAATATGTAGCTTCTGATCTAAGACAACCAATTTTTTTGACAACAAAGGAATGAAAATAAACGATTATACAATAAAAATCAATAAGTATTCAAATATTAAATTAAAGCAAACGATAAAATATTTAAGAGATAACAAACATATTCTGCTCGAATAATACAATTGAAGGAAACGATATATTATTAAATTGTATTTATCTGAGCATTGCTTACGTACAAATGTCAGTTTTGACCACTTGGGTCAATTTTCTTTCTTTAATAATCTTTTAGTTTCAACATTTCCTTCTCAAATCTGTTTTCCTTTTAATTTATGTGAAATAAGAAATAAAGATATGAATTTTAAAAACCATCGTCAGCTGCAAAAGTGAGCCGGAAGTATTAGCATTCTGTAACCGGAAGTTGTACATAATTGCATTTTTTAACTCTATTTCACATTTTTCTTTTTTCTTTTTTAAATTATAAATAATATTTTAATAATATTTCTAGTGGTTTAGCCACTACTGTACAGTTAGTTTATTGATTTGTTGCTGAAATTGGCAACAAGTTTCTATTTACATTTGAATGTGTTTTGTTTCGTATTTCTGATCGTTTTTTTTACTGAAATAACTTATATTTTGAATTGCAATTTTGCTTAAAAGCTATTCAAAGTAACATAAATATGGGACACTGCAAAAATTACCGCCCAAAGAAACGAAGATTTTCAAGAAATCAGTACTCTAAGAAACCGACACTGAACAATGCTCAACATGAAAATGAAGTTTCAACTGCAAGGAATGATGAGCAGAAAACAGCAAGTGCTTCAAAACTTGAAGGCTTGAAGCAAACTTTTTCTGATAATATATATTCTGAAGGTTCTAGTGAACTATTTGGCCATCGTATATATGATATTAGAACATTAATATCTGTATTTGCAGTTTTGTGTTGCCCTGTTTGTTTCCAGGATAACCTCAGCTTGACAGAGGATTCAAGATTTGGCATATGCTCAAATTCATATATAAAATGTAAGAACTGTGATTTTGTTAAGGTATTTGTGTCATCTGAAAAGATTAATAATGCATTTAACTTAAATACTCTTCTTGTATATGCGTTAAGACTCATCGGAAAGGGCTATACAGCTGGAAATAAACTGTTTAGCATGTTAGACTTGCCTTTTTTTTTTGTCTAAAAGAGTTTTTAGAAATCAAGAGCTAAAGATTCTACGCGCTGCAACTGAAACTGCTAAGAAAAGCATGCTCAATGCAGCAGATAAAATTCGAAAATAAAAACCATTAACAGATATAAGTTACTGCGGAGTGTCATTGGATGGGACTTGGCAGAAACGGGGCTACTCATCTCACAATGGTTGCGTGAGCTGCATATCCATTGATACTGGAAAAGTATTGGATGTCGAAATGATGTCCCATTTCTGCAGAATATGTAATAAAATGTCAAATACTCCAGGTGCTTTTCCCGGTTCACATGTTTGTCGCAATCACAAGGGTTCTGCTTCTAGCATGGAGACAATAGGAGTGTATCGAATTTTTGAGCGATCGGAAAATCTGCGTAAATTACAGTACAGGGATTATTATGGGGACGGTGACTCTAAGGGATATGAGTCCGTTAAAAATATGTATGGCCCAAATACAGTCAATAAATTTGAATGTATTGGCCATGTTCAGAAAAGAGTTGGGAGTCACTTGCGGAAATTAAAAAAGTCTACGAAAGGAATTGGAGGAAGAGGCAAGTTAACAGATAGTTTTATAGACAAGCTGCAGAATTATTATGGAATTGCTATTCGCAGTAACATAAACAATTTAGAAAGCATGCAAAGTGCAGTTATTGCTGCCTTTTACCACTGCTGTTCTAGTAAAGATTTTCCTATGCATGGTCAGTGTCCGCAGGGAAAAGACAGCTGGTGCAAATTTCAAAAAGCAAAAGCTCAGGGTAAAACATTACCTGATAAATCCACTGGACTTTCACAAAATATCATAAACATAATTAAGCCAACCTATATGAAATTATGCCCTATTAAAAAAGTGTTTGCATGGCATGACACAAAATGCCAATGAAAGTTTTAATGGTGTTCTTTGGAATATTATTACAAAACAACATTTTACTGAATTGCAAACTTTGCAATTAGGTGCTTACCTAGCTGTTCTTCAGTTTAATGAAGGTGCCAGGGGTTTCATTGAGGTAATGAATAAGTTGCAGCTAAATGTCGGTAATTATATGCTCCGTATTTTGAAGCAGTATGATTTTCGACGTATCACCGATGCAAAAAGACATTCATTGCCCCTTGTAAAATTACAAAGGAAAAAAGCACGTGCTAGGAGGAAAATAAAAATTTTGCAGCAGGAAAAAAAAGAAGGCTTGACATATCATCCTGAGGAATTTTAGATTATTTTGAATAGGGTAAGTGGCTTTTCACTGCAAAATAAAACTTTAATTGTGTTTTTCTCAAAATAGTGTTTTTAAAGCAAATTTGAAACCATTTACATGATATCTCAAGAAATAATGGAGATAATGTCCTGAAATTTTCTGAGAATGTTTTATATTCTATTCTTAATGAAATGGACCAAAATCTTTGATGTAGGGGGAATATATTTTTATTTAGGACTGTTTATGTAAAGATAAAGTTGAAAAAATTGCAAAAATGTCCATGTTAAAAGGTGCGATTACCTGTAGATTTTTTAAATTTTATTATTTCACTTAGATTTTGGTTCATTTTGAAGAAAAGTGTTATATGTATTTTGTGTGCAAAGGAAAATGATGTAGCCGCATTAGAAATTTTAATATGGTGTTAGCCGTTTCAGTCAAAATATGCTGAAATTTCCTTGAAAACGACCAATTTATCAAAAAGTACAATATTTATTTAAAATTTTTTATGTGTTTTCTTATTTTTATGTACTATTTATACTAACAACATTAAAAAATGTGCAAAAATTAGTTTTTTTAAAAATTTTGGTCTCGAAGGTAGGCAATCACCTTATCGAAATGTAACAATTGTTGACGCTAAGTTAAAATAAAAAAAAAATCTTTTTATATCAATCTAGAATGTGATTATAATTAAAGTTATGCTTTCAAAGAGCTGTGAAAAAACACGGAGGGCAGATGGACTTGATAGACTATCTGCGTATATGTAAAGCAATGAGAATTTGGTTTTCGATAGAAAAAAAATCAAAAGTGGACCGATAGATGACCCGGTACTAGTCATAGGCGTCTAAAAAACGATTGCTGTAAAATATATGCAAATTTTAAGATGCTCATTAAAAGACGCGATTGGCGCATTGTACATTAAACGTGTGATATAAAAGCGGAGAACATACACTTCTTGTTATTCTGCGTCTGAGAAGATAACGTCTCTTATCATAGAATGATTGGGCTATGCCTTTGGAGCGTTTTTATAAGAACAGTGACTGCACGTCAATTGCATCGAAGAAATTACGGATAATAAAGGGATTAACAAGTAACTATGGTCTATTAACTGCCTTAGGTCAGAAGAAAACAATTGATAAGTTCGAAGATTTGTGTTCACTTGACATGAAATGTAGCAAATGGAAGATATCAATTGCTTCTTCAACGTCAGTGGAGAATGTGGCTACAGCATTGGAGGAAGCATCAAGTAGTGTTTTGGGAACGTGAAGCGTTTCGGAGAATTGACCGAACTTTAGACATGCCTGTCAACTTAGTTAGTCAAATAGTACGATACATCCTGCAATGCTATCCGTTCAAAATCTTGCATGTTCAAGAGTTGGTTCTTGTTTACCGGCCAAAATGAGAAGCTTTCACTGAGCAATTCTTGCTCGAATGGAAGTGGACAATGCATGGTCATAGAACATTTTATAGTCAAAGCCCATTTCCATCTCCGAGGTCCTGACAATACTCTAAATTGCAGAATATGAGTAAGAAATAATTCGTCCCGAATACAACCATTGCCTATTCATTCTCAAATGTTCACTGAGTGGTATGGGTTTATGGCAGCATTTATTGTTGGCTCTTTCTTTTTCGAGAAGATTAGTCCTGTTCAATCATCAAAACATGCTACGATTCTCTTGCGCATCCATCTCATTGCAGCACTGCAACAGCGGGAATGTGTGGATAACACGCTTTTTATGCAAGATGGAGCCGCTCACTTTATTTCAAATTCAGTAAAACAGGTACTTAACCAACCATTTGGAAATTACAGAACTATCAGAAATAATTTTCTAACAGCCTGGTCACCAGGATCATCTGACCTACACCCTTGAGACTTCTGGTTGTGGGATTACCTAAAAGATGTTATGGGGCACCAATTGCGAACTTAGTTGAATTGAAAAAACACATTACGCAATAAATTCGCAATATTACGACTGATATGCAACGATCTGTTGTGGAACATTCTGTTTTGCGCTTTCAACTTGCCGCAGAAAACAGTAAATAGCATATTTAATATTTCTTAAGCAAGTTATAGCGGCTTATTCACGACTTCCTTTTCTTGATGGTTTCAACACTTATCCTTTTTTCTATAGCTTTTGGTCCGGAGTCAATTAAAATTCATTTTTTCCTATATGCTGTGGCACCACCTTGTCGTGGTGGATGGTCTTTGAACAAAGAGTACTTCAACAACATGTTCCGGCTTTTAATTATTCTTTTATGACAAGTATAATGCCGTCTGTTGGTCCACTTTTGAATTATTTCTTCTTTCGCAAAACAAATTACCATTGTTGTACGCATATTCAAATGAAATATCAAGTCTTACTGAACAGTGGTTCTTTTTTTTTCAGCCTTTTGAAAATGCATCTGTAATAAATCATTATTTATTCTGAAAAGTGGGTATATCTAACATAACATCGTTTTGAAATAATCAAGTAATGATTATGATATATATGAAGCAGTATCGCGCTCAACTAATATCATCACTGCTTTGAAAGCATTTTAGGCGACGACTTAAATTGAGAATATTTCTGGATCATTATTCTTCTGGTTGATATTCATTGGATTCAAGTTTTGAGACCATACTGTGGTTCAAATAATGTTGACCTTACATGAGTAAGAGTCTTACTCTTTGCAAATATCCTAATCATACTAGTCAAAAAAATTCAGGAGAGTACTAATTCAACGTGCATTAGAGTTATTATCCTTCCGGATGGTATTTGTTAGATTTGAGAGTTAAATCCGTGCTGCGGATCAAGTGACAATGACCATACTTGAGGAAGTGATAACCTCATTACGCCATTCATGTAATTTAAGGTAAATTTAAATTTTATGTGCGTCGCAATCGTTACTCATCCAGATAGTATTCATTAGATTTGAGCTCTTAGCCCGCGTTGCCAAAGGTTTCCAAACTTATGCTACGAACAATTACCGTAGTTCTATATAATTTCCGTACACATGATTAAGAGAAAAATAAACGTTAAAGCTATAAATTTAGAAATAAGGAATGTATGTAAAATATTATAATTCTGTAAGTGATAAAATATGTTTTAATACATATTTTACTGAATTTTTATTTACTATATATTTAGGATTTATTCGCTTATTAAATCATACAACTAAAATTAAGTGTTTGCTTAAGATTTTAAAATATGGAATGAAGAGTTTTAAATTTAAGGAAAATACTTATAAATCAACAACCCCGGATAATATTAAACCATTTAGGTATATTAACTAATTAGACGTTTCTAAGTAACTGCTTATATAATATATTCTTGTACACATTTAAGCAATAATTCCTATCAAAAATTGGATCTTTATTAATAGGGGGAAAGAGAAGTTATCTCTCTTGTGAAAAATATGACTAATAATAGTATTATAGTTATATTTAAGTTAACATCTAAAACATATGTTTCACATAAATTTATATAACATTTAAACATATTTAAGTAAGACGGATGAAAAGGTAAATTTGGTTTAAAATATGGGTTAAAACTAATTTGAAAACAATATGAACATCAATATATTTAGTTAACTTAATTTTTTTTATTGTCCAGTAAAATTAAGTCCGTAGAAATGTAAATAAATATTATCAAGAATATTACTAGTAGGGCAAGCCTGAGTTAAATCTTTAATTTGTTTTTTAGTTCTAATCATTACGAGTGACATAATTGTCTTTAAAAACTAGATTAGGAAGGAATTTAAATTTCGCACGAGAAAAAAACCAGTTAATTTTTAAAATTATATATATATATATATATATATATATATATATATATATATATATATATATAATGATTTCATTAAATTCATTCTACTTTCTAATATTTCCTGTTTTTTGACAATCACAGTAAATAGCTCTTTATCATTTTCTGATACCATTCCAATTTAGCTTTTAATTTATTCGAGCACATGCTGAAAATATGCTCTGTTTTTATTCGGTTTCCCAAGCGTAGGGATAAACGCTAATAGACTTTCTGTCTGCCACTAAAATACCCATAGGTCCTTCCATCTAATGTCATGTGATCTGAAGAATTCCTTGCATATAAATTTTAAGTAAGCACATTTCTCTTTCACTTTAGCCACGATGCTGAGACAGCACTTTTAGTGTATTCAAATTGTCGGGAAATAAATACCACCGCTCTTTCATTATAGCCACACAGGATGAAACCAAACATTTGGAATCTGCAAATTTTCATATTGTTATTCACGGAATCGGCTGGGCGGTCATCGCCAGCACCTTGCAATTGCTTCTCTTTCATTAAAAACGAAATAAATAGACTACACTCGGAGAATTTGTATTATTTTACCAGCTTTGACATTAACAGAAGCTGAAAGTCTCTTTTCTCCACATCCAGTATATATATTGTGTTGATTTGACTGTAGAGAATCTTTGTCCAATCTATGCTTTATATCTACATTTGTTGTTTGTAAACATATCAATATAAAATTTTGTAAGTATACCAAAAGCAACTCAGGCGTGTCGAACCATTTATATCAAATATAATTACTTTAAGTTGCTTACTAAAATGTAAGTTGCTTACTAAAATATTTACAGAATATCAGTGATTCGTTGTAACATGCTGCAACTTTAAGAGTTAAGCTATAAATATCGACACCTTGCAAAATTAAACAAATAATATAAAAAGAAAATTTAAAGTCAATTTCTACTTAGGTCAAAAAAGAAAATTTTTATTTTAGTTACTTTTTATTAAATAATTACAATTAATATAAATATGTATATACATGTAACAGAATCACAATATTAAGTTGCAAAAGAAAATTTTTTCCACTGATCTACACGCTTCATCACTGACGATATTTATTCCTAAATTTATATCCTGCTAAATATTTTAAATAATAGAAATTTTTTTGTCTCATGTGAAACTAAAATTAATTATTTGAAAATCAAATAATAAAAATTCCAATACATTTTAAGTTCCAATAAAGTAAGACGAGATTTAATACTGTATCATCACGAGGTATCGGTTTTTCGTTAGAGCGTCACGCTTCAGTCATTTTTCAATATTCGAATTTTGAGTGGATTCAGTTTTTTATATGATCCCTAAAGCAATTCAATTATACTCGGTACACGACGCATGAAAAAGAAGAGTTAGATTTAAAGGCGAATTGTTTTTGTACATCAATTTTTTAGCGACTGGCATTTTCAAAAGGATTTACAACCTTTCAAATACGGTGTACAGTGTTTTGACGTAAATAATAAAGAATATATATATATATATATATATATATATATATATAGGAATTAAAGCCGCAAGCATCGTACTTTATAAATTTTTAGTAAAACTATAAATAGCGCGTGTGTTTAGTAATATCCAGAAAAAGGGTATTATTATGTATACACAGTGGGACAAAATGTTATAGATTCGTAAATGAAACAGAAAGTACAATAAATAATATTAAAAAAAATAATGTCAATTCCTACTTAAGTCAACAAAGAAACTTTTTATTTTAGTTACTTTTTATTAAATAATTACAATTAATATAAATATGTATATACATGTAACAGAATCACAATATTAAGTTGCAAAAGAAAATTTTTTCCACTGATCTACATGCTTCATCACTGACGATATTTATTCCTAAATTTATATCCTGCTAAATATTTTAAATAATAGAAATTTTTTTGTCTCATGTGAAACTAAAATTAATTATTTGAAAATCAAATAATAAAAATTTATGCTTTGACGAGATTCGATCCGAAGGCATGAATTAGGTCAACAAAGAAAAACTTTATTTTAGTTACTTTTTATTAAATAATTACAATTAATATAAATATGTTAATACATATGAGAAAATCTCAATATTAAATGGCGAAAGAAAATCTCAGTCAACGCTCTACCAACTTTGTCATTGCAAGTGAAATAACATTGAAGCATTGGCTTGTTTCTTAATTCATCCGGTAAATTAAATGGTTGGAATGCAGTTTACCCGACCCGCCCTTGGCGACAGGAATTATTTGGCGGTGGTTTGCCAAATGAGGCTACCTTGGTCCGCATCATGGACTTAACGTTCAACCAAAAAAAAAAAAAAATTGCAAAGTTAGGCAATTTTTGAAATCGCGCTAAGTGGTTGGGCTGAACTGCATCTTCACCAATTAAACTTAATTAAATGAATTAATATTTGAAAAAAAAACTCTATTAACATCAAGTGTCATTTATTACATGTTTAAAAAATGTATTTGAACTTGAGTGGATGAATAAAAAGTATTTTATTAACGTTTGAAAATTTGAACAAGATATATATCGGGAGTGTGTGAACTAATAGTAGACATTTAAAAAGGAAGAAACAGTCATATGGCAGTGGTGTTAATGTTAACTCCACTCCATTAATTTGCGATATATACGTAGAAGTATATTCTACCTCAAAATCTGATGTGGTCGTGATCGCGAAGAGGTGGTCGGCGTTGTTCCGTTTGATTTGATATACTGAAATCCTACCTGAACTTCCAGACATAAATGTACTAAAATCTCATCGGGAAGTGGATATGATGCCTCAAACTTTTCCGAGCTCCGCGTCTATTTGTTGGTGCCGAAGTTGGGAGAGGGGATACCAGCTCAGGTGTCATACTCGCCAATTGACAGAGGTTTAAAATTATAAGATACAGTACCAAAGTTCCCTTTTGTTTCTGAGTGCAACGTCAATAAGCAATCAATCCCTCAATAGATAATACCGTTTATAGTAACGAATAACGCAACAGCACCTATAGATATCTTTCCGGCTGTATCATCGGTAGTGTTTTTAAAGTTCAATTATCAGAGCATTTTCATTGAATTTCATATAACCTTAAATCAAAACCACTATTAAATAAGGATCATAGAGAAAAATATATTATATTCTGAAGTTTTCTCTAGGCGGTTTTTATTTTCCGCTGTTTAATGAGATCCAAATGAAAAGTATTATCTATTGAGCAGATACATATAAAAGCCTAATATATCCTAAGCTAGCATCAATACCATTAACAATTAATAGAGTTAATAAATTTGAAATGTGTTAAAAATGGACAGTAAAGCTGCAAATAAGTAATCATAAGCAAATATGATATCGAATGGTTTCATTCTTTTAACGTTTATATCAATTGGTGTCATCTATAGGATTATATAATCATGATTTTTTGATATATCACTACTATAACGATGAATTGGATCTTAAACTCGATCAACAAAAGGTTGAAAGATAGTAATAAACCACCATTTCTATCAATTGTCTCAATGTTACGTATAAAATATCAGGTCATAAATTAGAATCATTTTATACTGATATTCGGGAAAATCAGAAATGGTAATATCTCTAAAATATCAAGAAGACATCAATGTGATCCTTATATCCTGCACCAAAATACAATAATAAAGCACCTTAATGTGTTGAATAAGGTTATTACAAATAATCCTATAATTTGTTTTTCGAAAATTTGCTTGGCATCACCATACAACTCTTTTACATTATACAGATTTGTTTATTGTACGTATACTAAAAATGGTATAAAATAGAAAATTCTGCTTAGTTGCAGAATTTCCGACAGCTTCTCCCGTTATTCATTTGCTGACTTTTTGCTATCATGCAATCAATTAAAAAGTAATGGTTTTCATCACTACATTTATTTTTGTTTTTGACTCTATAACATTGCATAATAACGTTATGTTATACAATAAAAAATTTAATGTTTTTTTTATCAGTAAATGTGTGCTTATTTTTGACTCAATAGCATTATTTAGTAATTAGTGCGTCAAGGAAGTGATAACAAACGATACATTAAAAAGACAAACTACTATGACTTTTAAGCAAAATTGAGATCAACGAATTACTGAAGCCAAGTTTAATTTATCTTTCAGTCTGTTTTGATTTTATATTTTGTTTCGAAAATTATTTCGTATTATGTGAGAAGGTGATGAAGTTTACTGAAATTTTTTTTCACCATTTCCATACATAATAGAGATTTTTAGGGCTGTCGTAACGATTTTACTCTGTGTATGTCTCTCTCTACAGCTTTTTATATTTTCTTTTAAAAAAGTACTTTTAACTTATAAAATGCTGAAAAAAAAATGCAATCCCTCCAAAAACGTTCGTTATTTTTCACACTTTCGATCGTATTTATTTGCATTCGAGTAAATATTATTACTTAGGTTTAAAAAGAAATTAGCAATTCCTGGAGATTTTGACATCATTTTCTCGAATTCAAATTTTTTTTGGATAGGTTTTGAATTTGTGTTCAATCGCATTTCCTATCAAGTAGCTATTTAGATTTTTTTTTCTGACAGAGTATGAATACAAAATTCTCCGAATAATATGAAACGTGACTTAAGTAAATTTGATTAAAATTATTAAGTATAGTAAATAGAATGGTTGAATTTCATTTATAAGCAGCGAAGAATCGAACAAGACGGTTGGAAGTCAATTAACTAGCAGATGCAGGTAATGAACTGAAATTATTAAAGGGAGACTTTTGGACCGGCAGTACTTTTCCTAAGGAGTTTCCGAATCATACCTATGAATGTTTGATTTTGGGTTAAGAATTCGAATCCCCATCTCAAATTATTCAAATCTTTTGAACCTGAGTGAGAAATTTAGATGTATATTAAATTAGTATTCTAAACGTTAATTCAGACAAGTTGAGATAGCTTAATCACAGAGAAAGCAAAGTAGATGATAATTTTGATATAATCATAACATCGCAGATATTAAATTGGTTATCATGTTCATGGAGTCCAGATTTATTTCAGATTACTGTTTGTGAGATTTTTCGCTATGATTAGTAACAGCTGAATTCAGAAATACTACACCGGTGTTACAAAATGTCTTAATAAATAAATATTGAATCTATTTCAATACAGTCCATTTTTTCTTAACTGTGAGATAAATTATGATAAAAAAATATTTCTGACATTTATAAATACATCCTAAATTTTTTTTATCTGGACAAAAATGCTTCTAGTAAGTATTTATCGATTTGATTATTAATTTTTTTTAATAATTAAAACTCTAAGGTATTTCTTTCTTTCAAATTTAAATCGTTTGGTGGATAGGTGTCATAAAATTCTTAAAATGAATTTATTTTAATACAATGCTTTTATCATACTTCTAAGATTAATAGTATAAAATTATTTTTGATGATGAACAGCCTCAAAATGTGTCTTAAATCCTTAATCTGGACAAAAATGATTCCAATTAAATACTTATTCGAGTTTAGTTTAATTGTTTGTTAATTAAAATCCCAAGTTATTTTCCTCTTTCAAATTTAATTCATTTGATTGATAAATATTTTAGTGAAAAATACGGGATTTATCTCTTAATATATGGAGCCTTTTATATTAAATCTTAGATTAATAACATAACAAAATATTTCTGATAATGAGAAGTTTTGATAAAGGCATTCTAAATCCCCTTAATCTAGTCAAAAAAGCTTCTAAGTAAATATTTACTCAATTTGAGTTTCACTTTTTGATAATTAAAACCCTATGTTATTTCCTTTTTTAAATGTAAAATTCTTACAATTAATTTATCTTAATACAATGTATTTTATTTAAATGCAAGATAAATAATATAAAACTATTTTTGATAATGTACAGCCTAATCCTCTCGTCTATAGGCCATTTCGATTTCGTGGACGTTATGTGAATCCTATGGAATTTCGACTACTATTCTCAAATCTTTACTATTTGATTTACTTGAATGAAATAAAGTACAACTGAAATAGCAAAAAATAACGAAGGCTTCTACAGAATTACTTTTTTCCTCCGATTTTCAAAATTATTTCAAAATACTATTTATAAAGAATAGAAAACTCACAAGCGAATAATTAAAATATGGTTAAAATATTTTTTAAAATAGGAGGGAAAAAGTAATTTTTTTCGGAGGCGTTTTTTTTTTTTAATTCAGACAAATAAAATATTAGGATAGCAGTAGAAATTCCACAGGTATAATATTGCGTTCAAGAAATCAAAATGGTCGGTTGTCGGGAGCCTTAATATAAGCATCCTAAATTAATTGTCTAGACAAAAACGGTTCCAAGTATTTATTTACTACAGTTGATTTTCCTTTTTTGATAATTAAAACTCTAAGTTATTTCGTTCTTTCCAATTTAAGATGTTTTGTGGACAGTTTTCTTAAAATTGAATACTATATTTATCTTAATACCATGCATTTTTTGTTAATTTTTTAAATTAATGTTCTAAAAATATTTTTTAAATTAATGATCTAAAAATATTTTTCATAATTAATGGTATTAATATATATGTTCTGGATCTTTTATCTAGACAAAAGGGTTTTCCAAATAAACATTTATATTTTAGTTGAGTTTTATTCTCTATCTAAACGCTAATTCTATCTTCGAATTTTTCAAATATTTCTCATTTCACGACGCAATTCTACTTCATTTTAGTTTCGAAGTTAATTATGATCTTCAGGCTTTGTTTCTTTTTTCTTTCTTTCTATTTTCTTTGCGAAAATTAGTTTTCGAACAGTAGGAGATAATTATCCTTCAGGGATTATTATGTAGTCAATAATTAGTGCAGTTGACAAATTCGGATAAGGTTCATTTTTCTTGAACTAGAAAATGTCTAAAATATTCTCTAAATATTTTAAAATGTTTGTTTTAAATGGACGAAACATGTACAGCTATTTTCTTACTCTGATTATTTTTACTTTACCATTATCGTTTGCTTTTTGTTGATTTTCTGCAGGTAATTTCTTAAATCTTAAAATTATATTTATTAATTTAGTTTAACATTCTTTTATATTCCTAAAAGGGAAGGGGGCAATATATAAATTCATGTACATTAAAAATGGCCCGAATACATTAATATTTCGTTTTTACAGTATTCATATATAATTTAATGTTTCGGGTACAATATTTTAGTCAAACTTTTCTTTAAAGCCACATTGATTGTTTTTTACATGAATTATTAAGTAAATCTGAAAATTTTATGCATAGAATATAGATAATAGCTTTCGAAATTTACACATGTGCTCATTTGCATTAAAAATATTTATTTTTTGTTACCCAAAAAAAGGAGAGAGGATGTATGTTGCGAATATCTTGTATTTAAATGCAACAATAATTAATACGTTACCGACAAGAGAATATAAAAAATATTTTCATTGTTCTAATCTGACTAAATGCACTTTAAAAGTTTTTTAGAAAATGTATATTTTATGATCCTTTTAGAATCATTCCTCTGATTTACGAGGGTAGTTCATAAACTATTTGTATTTGGAGACAGATGGCATCATTAAGGTAAATTGTTGGTAGCAATGGATGCTGCTATCTGATAAGTGAAGAAGAAACATATTTGACATTGATTCATAAGTTAGCTTCATTCATTTAGTATTCATTTGCTGCGTAATCAAAAATCGATTGCTGCCGCGTCCAGTTGTCGGCGTTATATTGCGTTGAGGTATTGCTGCTGAAATGATGCATCGTTAAACACCAGAAACCAAGCAAAAATCAAAACTAAAAACAAACAAAAAATACTTACTAAAAACAAACCATTTTAGATGCTACGAGCGCCATCTCTCGGAGTTTTTAAAGACTTATTGAACGTATCTCACCTGATACAAGGTTTTGTGTGCAATTGAACTAAAAAAAGCAAAAAATTGTTAATTAATAAACTATAGAGAATACATCATGAATAAGGGGATAGATAGAGAAGGGTCACATGATTAACTATAAGGTAGATAATACTTGTGAGAACGAATGTCAGTTTCTGAAGAAACAATGTTTTCCTCGGGTCAAAGACTTTTCTTGGCCACCATTTTTCGTGATTTCTCAGCACCCTCTGTGGTTATACAAACAGCTTAAGGATCCTGTTTTCACCCATACGCCTAAAACTATTGCTAATCTTGAGATAAAGTTTCGTTTAGAAATTCAAAAGACGCAGCAATAGATATTAAAATCTGTTATAAAAATATGTGATGAAAGAAACTATATCTCTGAACCAGAGATTGGTGTTCATCTGAGAAATATTATTAATGGGTTCTCTTTAACTCATTTTGTTTGTTTGGGTCAAAATTTTAAAAGTTTTTTCCTCACTATTTAATGCCGTAGATTGAGCTGAAATTTTCTACACACGATTGTTTTGGATGATAATACGATAATTTATTTATAATTATTAAAAACCGATGTATTTAAAATAATTATTTAAAGAATTAAACTTTACGTCAATCTTCTAGACAAGTCACCAAATGGTCGCCAAATCCAATGCTTAATTGAGCTAAAAAATTTGACATATATTTATTTTAGGAGATAAATTTAATAAACGTCAAATAATAAAAAAAAATTAAAACTAATTTTTGAAAAAATTCAAATTGACTCAACCTTTTGTTCTTAAAATTGAAGGGATAAAAAATTAATGATCCACAAAGTGTGCAATTTGAAAGAAAACTCATATTCAAGAAACTATTCTTTACCAGTCTTATTTTTCACATCTTTGCTCAAAAAATTTCCCCACATTGTACAATATCCTATGTTTTAAAAAAATATTTTATCAAAAAGTATCAAAAAGGTTGTGCGATGAATAAATTTGTAACGGATTAACGAGATAGAAGAAAGAGGCGGTGTTTTAAGTACGTTACCTTTTTCTGATATAAAATAAAACTTTTATACTATATTTCAATTTGTTTTCATTCGTCTTTTTAAACTCACGGAGTAGAAACGCAATTTACCATCTGAAGAAAGAAAATTGGAGTTATTGAAAAAATTTTAATAATGAAAGACATTTCCTTTCTATCTAGTGAATGTCATTCTTTATATTGATGATAAATGGTATTATTTGACCACAATCAAGACAAACTTTATATCCTTTTGAGGATGAAGTTGCTCACAGAAGATTGCAGAAGTAAATGCTTTGATATAAAGGTAACTCACCTAGCTGCAGTGATTCTCCTATATGAGATCCAATAGAATCACCTTTGAAGCAATTGAATCGCCTTTGATGTGTTAACAAAATCGCCCAAGAAGCAACTTAAAGAAGCTCCAAGGGTCGTGCTAAAGAGGTTGCCATGACAAAAACATTAGAATTTTCCCGAAGCTACTATATGTATACGGCGACTGAAAAGGTGATATCATCCATTAAAAGGTTATAAGATGTTGGCAGTCATGAGGATCGAAATAGCGCAAAACCTCCGTTGCACTACAGATGATATCATAATAGCCGCTGAGGGACCTAAAAATAAATGAAACACTTCCCAACAGCCCTGATTGTAAAATCTTAGGCATAGGTTTCTTTAATGCTGTACAATCATTGCAACATCTAGTTACATCTACCAACATAGATCAACTTATTCAAGCTATTTATACTTCATTCAATGAGTTATCAACAATAATATGAAAAGATGCATTGACTGCGGATCATGTCATGACATGCACTATACAAGATGGTGGGTATGGCGAAAAAGCAGGATTTGATCTCAAAGCACATGCCCGGAATTGGTTGCTTGTATACGAGAACTAATTTATACGACCCGTGAAGCATAGATAACATTAAAAATTAAATACATGCAAAAATAAAAATCTAATAAATTCTTGTTATACTCATATAGTCATATCATGATTAATATATTATATTTGCGGATATGAAATATAAATTTTTTAAATCGTTTTTTACGACCCCGGTAGCCCTTTGGTCATGGTGAGATCACGTCCAGAATTATTTTCATTGACCCATAAGTTCGAGTCTTGATTCCACTTATGACTCTCTGTGTAGTGAGACATATCCAAGTTCTCACATTTGTATGGTGAAAGCTTAAAGAGAGGGATTCCAATTCAGAAGCCATCCTCCGTATTTAATAACAATTCAAAGTTACGAGGTCCGTCACCAACAACCAACATTTAATTAGGTCGACATTAATTAACAACCAACCAATGAGTCATTGATTGATCCTTAATTCAATTAGGTCTTCCTGAAATTAAGAAAAATTTCTGTGTGGAAGTTCCCAAAGTTACGACAGCAAACACAAAATCTACTCACTTTTGAGAAAGCAATTAGTTTATTTGCATGACATTCGGTTTATAGATGATTCAAATTTTGATTTATTACACAGAAAGATGAATAAATAAGATAAAAATAGGTTACAGTTGCAAAGAATGGATCATACGTCCAGTTTAAGTATAAAGGTTAATGGAGAATGTGATCACTCTAAACGCTTATTTAAAACACACAAGTCTCGTATTGTAATGTTCACTGTGGCATATTTTGTCACATGAGTCACGGTCTATTTCGACAGTTTATTGTTCACCAAATATTTTTCTAAGATTGTCTTATGTATTCCTTTGTTTTCTTGTATAAAAATACTTATATTAAAATACTTTTAAAAATTTTGTAGAAGGGGTATTCCAGCTAGTATATATGAATATAATATTGTTTTATAAGTAAGCGAAAGTTGTTAATTTTAAATTCGGTTCTTTTTTCAATCTTGGGGCAATTTGGTTACGAAGGTTTCTAAAAATTGAAAGAGATGCACAAAAATAATACTAACACATTCTGTTTCTTATAAGTTATAGTGTTCGAAGTAATGCTATCGGTCAAACTGAATACAAAAATAAATAAAAGCAAGTCACGATACCTTAATTAGAAAACGAAATGTTAAATCAAACAGAAACATCTTTCGCTTTGGATATTGTGATACAATTCTGTTTGAAAATAGGTAAGATATCAAGAAAAAAAATGTAACACATATAAAGAGTAGGTTATTAAAACAGTAAAAAAAAATCACACTGGGGCAATTTTTTCAATTACATAAAGCTCTGTAAAAATTATTTAAATTACGAATTTTATCTCAAGCAGATATTTTTTTGAAATTAAGTAGAACACAATACTTTTTATGGGATATTCTATTTAAATATTTATGTTAAAATGGCCAGCATTTTGCATCTTATTTCTAATACATTAATTTCTTTTATCATTTAAGCAATAAACATAGAATCGAAAAAAAAAATTATTCTAGAAATTTTCGCATCCTTATGCTTTATAAAGATTTAGTTCAGATACTTTTTAGAGCGAAGTATTGTTTACTATTTTGAATTTACGACTGTGAAAATATTATTTATTACATTAAGAAGGTGACAAGTTTTGAATGCTAAAATTAGATAATTTTTAAACACAATTACTCTTTTTGACTCTTGGGAATTCTTTGAAGTAATTTTAGAGCTTAGTTTTGCTATTGTGTTTTCCCATGTGCAGTTTCTCACAGTCAAGTCTTTTGGCTTCGTTCCACTCCGGTTTTGGCTCAAACTTTTCTAATTCCTGCTTAATATATTATTCCTTATCTCCTTTGAGCTTCTCAGTTTTATTTACGTAAATTTTATCCTAAGAAACGAAAAGAAACACGAAAAGTACAGCACGTAAACTATGAAATTTGGAGAGGTTGGGGGCTAGTTAATTTTGGTACTATCTAAAATAAATCAGGCATTTAGTGTTTCGTGCCGGAATTTTGAGCTTGTAAATATTGAATGATATTTCAAATGATGGATCGCAATTTTTGAATTCTAAATACTGAAAGTGTGTTCTTTGTGTTTCATATTATGATATATAAATTATTTATTCTAGATCATAGCGTATATTTTGTATAACTTTATTGCATTTATTTCTGTATTTGCTAACACACATCCCAAACAGTTTATGTCTCTCAACCATTTCCGTCCTTTTTTATTCCTATAACCGTCCAATCAATTTTTCGCATAATCGCGTTTTAGTATTCTTAAAAACTCAAGAAGTAATACGATTTTTTTTAAATAACAAATTTATTACGATTTGCAACGATTATTCTTGATACATTTTTCATTAACATGCAAGATTCAAAGTACGCATTATCATGCTCTTGGTAAAGAAAAGTAATCATGAAGACATCTCTTTGCGTTTTTTGATTTCTTTTTTGGACAGTTTCCTTAATCCTTCCTCCATCAGGTGTTATGATATATTATAGTTTCGCGCCCGAAACTTGTGTCAATTTCTTCTTTTCTGTGTTAAAAACTTTACTTTAACTTAACTAAACTACTTTACTACCTTGTTCACTGTAATTGACAAACATTTTCGTTCCACCTCTGATTTGTAGAAGCACACTTCCTTTATTTTTCTTAATAATAAACTTTTGATAACAATACTCTGATTGTTGTTTACTTTTCTTAACTTAGTTTATTTTTACACCTTTCACTTATCTTTAAACTTCAGACAAGATCAGACTTACTACTTTTTCACCAATAACAAGAGTTCCTTTCATTCTTTTAAATTCTATCAAATAACCTTAGTAATGTGCGCAGTTTACTGTTAGCGTATCTAACCACCTCTCGATCCACTTAACTGTTGTTTTTGATCTTAAGACAAAGATCAGACCTGGTTGTATAACAACAACAAATTTATTAAGAACTAAACCTTATCGCATTACCATGCAAAACTTACTCTTGAGTGACAACTTGCTCGCTTACACACTCGAACTGACACTGTGGGGGTTTGTCAGAGATATCTCACTACCTTTCATTGCCTGACGCCCTCTACAGACGGGCTTTAAACACAGGTAACAGCTGTTCGGCGATGTTATACCTAACTGTTTCCAAGTTCTTTTTAAAAAATGTATCTTTAGTTCAGAAAGTTTTAATTTTAAAAATAGATTTATTCTCAAATAAACAACAGACATATTTACATAAGCCAGGTCAATAATTAAAGACACACACTATTTCCTTGTTTTCCTTTGCATGTATGCGTGGTAGCAATTTAATCAATAATACCTGCTTCCTTTTTTGTTTCATTATAATCTGAAGTAATGCCTAGCTTATCTTTTTTATAGGTATTTTTTTTCCTACTCGCATTATAACTTTGACTGTGTCAAAATTTAACTGAAATTAATTGAACTGAAATTTTCAAAACACGATTGTTTGGGAAATTTTAGGATTGTTTGGATTTCAATCATTTAATTATAATTAATAAAAATTAACTCATTAAAACTAATTTTTTAAAGAATTAAATTTTATGCAAGTTTCTCGCCAAGTTGCAAAATGGTCCCCAAATGTTACACAAAGTGTGAAGTTTCAAAGAAAACCCATGTTAAAAAATATCGTTTTTTTTTTTACAGTATAATTATTCATCTGATACTTTAGCATGCAAGATGCATATTTGAAAAGAAAATTACCGATTTATTCTTTCTCATCTAACTTTACGATAACCTCTCGTATATAGACTGTATGTTAAATGACGTTTCTGCTACCTGCGTTGTTCAAATGCTCTGAAATGTTAGAGATTTGCATTTACTAACATGCTATCCATTTAAAACAAATTTTGTAATTGCCTCAGACCATCTTTATGATGTATGGGTTTTAAATGTCAGAGGTGCAAATAATTAAAATGTTTAATTAAATTTATCATTACATATATTTAGAAAGGGAAAAAAGTTTCTTAGTTTGATGAAGAGATCAAATTCAAAAATTACAAGTATTTTATAGAGTAAATTTCATGGAAATTGCTTATTTAGATTAGAAATGATAATGTATTAAATGAAAAAAAGTACAAAGTAAATTAAATCAACACCAATTTAAAAAATTGCTTGGTTTTCAAGCATAGTAAATAAGAAGCTAAATGATTAAAAATATCTCGAATTTACTGAAGCAAATAGTTTGAACCAAGAGTAGCATTAAAAATAACAATTTTCTTTGTAAAGTGTAATATATTTATCTATCATTCCTTTGCTTCCTGATTACTTGTACATTAAAGTAATAAATAAATCGTTTGAAAAAATAAATCTTTTATATTCATGTTTTTATTTCAATCTTTTAACATTTTAACTCTTTAAAATGCCAATTTTGTTCTAGTAATTGTATATTAAAATATTTTAGAGACTAAAATATTTAGGAATTTAAAAAAGATATTCATTTTAACTTATTAGAGTAAATTAATTTGATTTTTAAAATCCTTTTTAGGGAGAGTACGCTAATTGGGAACTATTTTAAACTCACTTTTTTATTCCTTTTTTATTGCGTTTCATCAATCGAAAAATGTTTATAAACTAATATCATCATAAATAGTTATAAAACAATATTTTCTTCATCCCACACTAACCTTTATTGCTTAAAAATTGATGGAGTTGGTTGTAAGTATATTTCATTTGACCTTTAAAGAGTTAAAGTGATATGAATTGTTTATGAAATATTTTTGAAAATTGAATTAATTGCTTATTTAAGTGGAAATAAAGGATTACCCTAATGCATAATTTTTTTTATTTCACTTTCTAAATAACGGCATCGGTCACAATTCATTATCGCAATCGTTCCTCATTAAAAGCATCAAAAAGAAAACAATGTTTTTTCATTAATTAATATTTTGCTATTTATGTTTAACAAAAAGTATGAAGAATACTTTAGTATTTTAAGGAAGAAAAAGTAAAAAAGAAAGAAGTTTACATAAAATCCTAATGTGAAACAGAATTATTCATTTTATATCTAACTTAATGTTTACTTCGCATATTGATTAAACGGAATTTTAATTCATTTTACTATTATCACCAAAGGCAAAAACTTGCTTTAAATGATAAATGCATGTATTTTTATACTGAATTCGTTGTTACAACGAATTCATTTATTTGACATGTAGAGATCCTGTTTCTTCCAGTTCCTCTCCAGATTCAATGGAGCAATCAACCAATCGGTTCGAGACGTAAATACGTAATTCACCTCTGAGCGATGTCAACAAATTGTCTCATGACGTATTGTCTGGAAGGAGAGATCAGGAGATCGGCGAGCGCAGATGGCTTTTCGCAAGAGGCGACATTGTTGTGGAAGTTTCTAATAATGCTTTATTTTTGTAATGCGACTTGTAATTCCATAATAATTAACATGGACGATACAAATATACCTTTCTAGCCATCGTCGCATCATCTTCCTCAGATATATAAGCATGGAAATACTTTAAAATACAACTCACGTTTCTTTGAATAAGTTCATATTTTTCAGAAGAAATTGTATGCGTTTCAAGATTCATCCCTAATGCTTTAATTTTAAATGTTTTAATAACGGTGAATGTTGGAGTGAAGAGAACTGTATATATATATTTTACTAAATGTTTCTAACTTCTTAAAAAAGCAATAAACTGGATGACACTTTTATACACTGTTTGACATTTGTCAAAGTACTACTGGTTTAGGCAATATATTATTCCCGAGACTCGTTCAATCCTGATAAAAACAAACGCATAAAAAGTTGTTGACCGCATCTCCCTTATTTGTATAAAAGAATGTGTATACAAGTTGTTTATTCAATCGCGCAAAATATCCAACAGTTAAATTTGTACACAAAATCATAACCTTTTTTTGAAAGCCGTATAGTTAAGTTCCGCCATACTTGGCAAGCATTAAAAAGAGAACGCCAGCAAAGCATCATTCTAGTGAATATGATCGCGGTCTAGCAGTTGTGCGATTATCACTCATGTTAGCCTAGAAATTGATGTGCTATAATCGTTGTTTCACGGTTTAAAAGTCGTCAGAAATATTTAAATTTCTTTGAGTAGGTATTCTGATTTCGTGGGAGAAGATCCCAAAACGCTGAGATAATGCGTATGTAATTGTAATAGCAAAAAAAGAACATATATCTCACTCTGAGTCAGATTCTAGGTTCAGAGACTGCAACCTCTACCCGCGTTTGAGTGTGTGCCTGAATTATTTTCAGCGTTTGAATCAAGATGCCTTGTACACATGGAAGACTATTCAGTGTTTTGGACTAAGATATTTTTGCTCGTGGTTTCGTCTTTTTGGAGTGCAGTGGATTCAAATTTTTCAACTCATGGACTGCTGCATGGCTAGAAAGAACAGTAGGAGATAATAAACCTGGACTTTTCGTGATTTTCTTTTCATCATCTCCGGGGACTTTTTGATAAGTTGAATTTCATACAGTTACAACTCCTTGCCAAACAAAAGGAAATAAAAAGGGAGATATAGTATTACTACTAGTTGATGTATGTGTAAATTAAAGTGAATAATCGTAATTAATCATTTATACTGAAAGCAAGGCACTGAATCTGCTATAATCGAGAAGTGTGTGAATCGAAATGAGTGATTTGGTAATTTAAAAATTTATTATATGACCAAAAAATAGGATTAACTGAATTAAGAGGGATGCGAGAGAAAAAGAAAAAGTTAGTCATCTTTCGTATTAGGTGTTAAGAGCAAATAAAATGTGTTGTGTTTCTCTTATCTATCGTCATTTGGAGTCCGAAATTTTTTGGAGATTTAATTAGATTTTAAGATTGATGTAAATTTAAATCATGATGGAAATACATCGCAATATCTCCAAGATTGTAGAGAGTGAAGGCATTGAGCACAAGAAATTGCTTAGCTATTCACTGGAATGAATTCCCATTGAACATGCTGGAAGCTCTTGGTAGGCATGTTTCATAATCGAATGACAAGCCCTGTACTGTTTAGGAGCTCTAAATCACCTTGAAGAAAGATAGGGTCACTATATTCTAAGATCTCTTCGATAATTTAGACATGTACCAAACATGTGCTAAAGTGTGAGAAATTCACCGTTCTGGGTGATTTATCTGCAATAATTCTTGCTAAATAATGCATTTTTTTCGTGACATTCTAAATTGCTCGGATGAGCAGGTTTCTTTTTATGTGCTTTTTATTCTGACAAATTCTGCACATTTTGCATTATACTTAATATAAAGCTCCTGCATTAAATATAAAATAAGCTTCATTTCTATAATTTTTGTTTATTATTGAATATTCTAAAAATTTTATTACGATTCTGAGCAATTCTTAAGCAATGTAACAACAGCGATTTATATTAATACTAAAACATTTTTGTACCAGAAAAGTATTCAACGGCATGGGTACTCTTTTTTAATATTACATTTTAAATATAAATTTTCGAGCAGTGCTTTTAAAAGAATGCTCTAAATTCTGCACGTAGATATTTTTAGGCTTTGAAAGATATATATTACAAAGTCATGCCCATTCAATATGATTCTCTATTTTAATCCATAACGCATCGATAAATCTTAGTTTAAATTAAATAAGCTTACACTGCAACTTTTTAAAGTACTCTCTAAAAAAATAAATATCACTTCACATGAAATGATCGTTAAGGAATTTAATAACAAAATAAATGTTCCAAGGTAAAAAAAAAATTCTTGACGACTGATTTATACGTTTTAAGAGAGGAAAAAGATTGGTACACGTAAGCACAGATCCACTAACTTCGTGATTAAAACTTCAAGCATTAAAAGATTTCTTGTTTCCTATAAACAGTCATGTGAAATAAAGGGATGTATTGAACGTGCCACTCAGCTGGGCCTTAAATCCCGAAAAATCCAGTATTTCCGGAGGAAATTTCGGGAGTGCGATGCTAAAACTGACATCACTCTCGTATTTTAACAGCTGCTATAAATAATGAAGTTTGTTATCAAAAGTTGAAAATGTTTTTCAACCCTTTATGAGGCAAACTTTTCAATGTTTCTGTGACTAACTTAGTTAACTTTTTAAGAATTACTTTCCAAAATTAATAATTAGCTTTCGATCAAGTTAAATTTACTATTTAAAAATAGTAATTATTATTGGAAAATTCCTAATTATTTTTTAAATAATTGAGACAAAATAAGCTGATACTTTGCGCCAATGTTTTTATTTATGTGTACTATATATAGATGAATGTTGCTATAACGTTATACGCTTACATGTTATAATAGTGATGTACACCTATGTTCAATTTCTAAGGCATTAATTTGGCATAATTTGAATTTTTTTTTCGAAAATTATTTGTTTTACCTTAAAAAATTATGTTCAGTGAATAAATGTAGGGATGGAACTATTTCTTTTAAACTTTAAAATGTTTTTACTATTTAAAAATGTTTTATTATTAAATGTTTTTACTATTTTATATTACAGTCTTACGTAACAAATGTAACTGATTTGCATCTGAAATCAATAATTTTTGCTTGATGCCGCAGCTGGAAATTTGGATGTCTAACGCTGCAAGATCTATAATGAGCTGCAACTGAATGATATTAATTCTTTGTTCATCTACAGGTCTATCTTCAAGTTGAATCAAGTCGAGAAAATTATGTTACATCAAGTTGAACCTAAGGTTTTCGGCAACATAATATCTTAGCAAAATTATCGACTCATCCAAAAAGGTGTACTTATTTGTTCTGAAAGATATATATCGAATCAATACTACTGTTACGAAATGAACGCAAAAAATAACGAAACGAAAACATTCACAAAGATGGATCATTACGAAATTTGCAATTAGATTAGTAATAATCAAAGAAGTCGTAACAATGAAAAACGATTTGTTTTTCTTAAATATTTTAATAAACATTAACATATATGGAACACAGGAAAACCTGCAGGACTACGAACATATAGCACATCGAAATATGGAACATCGAATATCTTTCATTCGATGTTCCATGTTCGATTCGATGTTCTTGTGATGCAAATTTTGATTGCATCACAATTTTTTAAAACCCACAAAAATGCCCTCAATGTTATTTGATAAGCAATTGCAACAATAAATGAGTTTTTAGGACAATAATGAATATTTGTCTAGTGATGGTGATATTGAAGATTCATCGTTTGAGCTACAAAATATAGAAAATTAAAATTAGGAGCAAATTTCTGACGAATCTGCATCAAGAAAAGGGACTACAGATTTTGTTATGTTTATGAAAATGTTACCCGAAGGAAAATTAAAGTTTCAGCTATTAATTCTATAGTTAAGGAAACAAGGCTACCAGTATAAAAATTAGTGAAATAAGAACCTTCAAATAATGATAAATGAATAATCGATAACGACCCAACCCTCAAAACAGAGGTCATTACCTTGTTTTCTTGACTACGAGGGAAAATAATATGCTTCCTATTTGTTTGTTTTAATACGAGGTGTGGCTAAACCGAGACTGACGCTGTAAAACATTTTATTTTGATGTTGTACATACATATTATCACCTTCAATCTATACATCTTCTCTATCTTTGTAACGATCCATACGAATCTTCCATAGTTCGAAAAACAGTGCTGGACGCGGGCCACTTTTTCTTTCCAACTTCAACGGACTCAAATCTTGTTCCTTTTAATGCAGATTTCACTTTAGAAAACAGATAGAAGTCGCATGGAGCAAGATCCGGCAAGATCTGGATGGTCTAACCCTGGGATGCTGTACTTGGCTAGAACACTGTTGACAGACAATGTGGAATGAGCCGGTACATTGTCTTGGTGGAACAATTTGCCTTACGGATTCTATGTCATTTCCTACAGTCACAACAATCGCACGAACACTTAACCGACGGTCAGATCGAACCATATTACTGATTTTTTCGTTATTGCCATCTGTTTTTGACATAAAAAAACGGATTTTACAGACCTCATATTTGCCAATATTATAATGGTTAATAAAACATTATGTGTGTGTCTTCACTTTTTTTTAAAAATTCATTCATTAGTTCTAGACAATTTTTATTAAAGTAAATATTTTGGGGCACATTGTATTTTTTACATTAAACTAAGAATTTAAATAACTGTATAACACCTAAAAATAAAATTCCTTGTACTTTAATAAGATGCACGTTTTTAATTGGTTACACTAACTATCAGGTCAATAAGAGTAAACATTCCCACATAATATAAAAAAAATTCACTTTTACACCGCCGCATAATGATACATTTTTGAAGCATTTAAACCAAGATAGGGTTTGATGTGCTTACTTGTATCCTTTCTTTTTTGTTATGTAAAATATATCTGAAAAACAATATTTAGAACGAGTGCGATATTAGTTGTGAAAATCAATTTTTCGAACGCATTGAATATTTTGTTTGACCATTATTTTGAATCTCTCTGTAGAATAACTCTTTAAAAATTTCATATAAATGCAAATGAAAGTAATTATGCTAATTTAATATTCTATATTCGTATGAAATATACATGGAACAAAACAGATTCGATACGTTTTATGACACCGTTTTAGATTTCGGTTACAAGTAATGTCCTTTTAGCACGAAATACGAACCATTTGTTCAAATTTAGTCGTAAATATTTATTACAAGAGATAAATAAAATATATTTAATCATGTATCCCAGATGAGGGTTGAAAGAAATTTTCAGCCGCAAATGTGAACCAACAAAAAAAAAAAAAAGTTTTATATTTACATTTATATCACATGGATTTTTACTTAATTAAATGAAGTGCAGGAAGTTTTTATATGGCTTCTGAACTGATATCTCAGTGGTAATGAAAAAAAATTAAAAATAACTCCTAGAAGGAGGAAATCCAATTTATAAAAATAACCCTTACATTGAAATTTAAGATTAATAATATTTAAATTTAAAATGAAATATAAAACTGACCCATTTTATTTTTAAGTATTTGTAAAAGAACCTGTTTAGCATTTTAAGAAATATATCATTGAAGTGTACTCCTTCGTCGGCAAATTTCTAAGAGCCTGAATGCGAAATTCATTTACGTTCTGTTGATTGAAAAAATATTTGGTTGATTGGTGTTATTAACGTTGCACTAGAAGCACCACGAAGGGGCTATTGGTGACGGATCTCGTTATTCTGAGCATCGGCCAAGTGACGAGAAGCACACATGAGCGTGAACCTCCATTTGCAAACTTCCCCACCATGTCAACACGCGGACTTTGAGCCCCGACAGATTTAAAGTTTGTCAGCCCCGGCTACATGGCGGGACTCTGGTGGCATCGAAGCTCGAATCCATGTCTCGACGAAAACCGCTAGCAGCGAATCCACAAACCTGACCACTATTTTACGTTCAGCCGAAATTGTCATTTTGAATGGCAACAGATGTATAAATAAATAAAAGTGCGAGGGAAATTTATCATTTTACTATTTGTAAACTTGTTTGTTTGGTGCACACTTTGCGGCAGCATATACACGCTCGAGATGCGATGTGGTAACCACAGCCTATATGCCCAGTAGAGTACACGCATTTAATCCAGCGCATTTGTAACATCAACCGTGCCGTATGACGAGCTTAACCAGATTGTCTAGCATTCATAGATTGTTAATGAAATACCAGAAATTCTAGATATAAATTTAAACGTTTAAAATATATGTATTTAACGTGCTTATGTAAGTTCTCGGCCTGTGTAGGCAATGCAAATATCCGGGAAAGTATTTCGTCATTCTAGCAAATATAAAACCAAATTCAAACAATGAGTCTTACTTTAACTGAATATTCCTGTATTGATTATAAACACAGCATAAGAGAAAAATAATGCAATTCAATGATGGTTAAAAACAAGTTAAGAGGACTTAGTACCTATGCAACTTCAAAAATTCGATTTTCATATTTGTTTTCAAAAAAATAGTGGGGGATAATGGGAGCATTTTAAAGCAAACTGCGTCGAAATCCGACAATAATTACAACCTGTGCAGTAAAAATGCAAAGGTTAAAAGCGACTATTTTATTAAATGGAATGTAAACAAATCGCTTTTTCTCAGTTTCTTATTTTCCCACTTTCCCACAAGATTAAAAAAATTGCATGTAGAGTTTTGAAATTTAGATGGATGTTGTACTTATAGATTATTCTGTAAACCTCAGTTTTATTAATGGGAAGATCAGATTTTATTTTATAGCATAATAGATAAAAAAAAAGTTACTAATTCTTAATTTTATGACATTTATGAATTTTTCAGTTTCTTTTAAATGTGAGATAAATTTAAAGTTTGAGGTTGTAGGAGTAAGTACCTCATTTAGCTTTAATTTGGTATAAGAATGGTGGTTCTACTGTATGTATTTCAAATGGTATGTTGTGGGTAACAGAAGGTAAGCTAATTTATTGTTTAAATTGTTGTATACATTGTTCACGTCGTTTAAAAAAGTATTAATTTAATAGCAAAAATTGATTCAGCACCTTAAGCTTTATACTTTATTATACAAAATGGGAAAGATTCATATTAAAATGTGCAAAAATTATTTATTTATGATGAATCGAAAAACTGCGTCAAAATGTTCTATTTTTGATTTCGAAATGAACTAGTCCCCTTAAGACAAGCTGTTTTGTGACAAGAACAAATACAAATGCGTGTTATTGTTTAAAGAGTATCTGATATCACATTACTGCCCCGATTCTAGATTTCTTCTTCAAAAAAAAATGACGAGTCATGATTTTTGTCAGATTCAAAAAAGTTTGTAAATGTATTTAATACATCAGAAGTTTGTTCCTACATGGCTTTAGCTTTATCTTCCAAGGTTTCTCCTCTTTAACTCTATTTCTGCTGGACTTCTACCGGCTGCACAAAACGCAAAAAGTAATACATTCTTCACTCAGTCACTGACACAGTCCTGTACAGTTAATTCAATCCGAAATTACCGCGACAAAAGTGTTGGACACATTTTCTACTCAATCCCTTCCCAATTTTTGTTCATCACTGGTAACCTCTGGATCTTGATCTGCACCTTCATCATAAGAGCGACTTAGCGGTCAAGGTCAACAAACACCTGAACCCATTCGAAAAATTTCGAGAGCAAACGGCTTGATCTGTGGCGAATTGTATAATGTACCGAACTATTGAATTCAAGATAAATAACTCTTACTGTAATTATTAGTTATAGTCAAGTGATGCGAACTGAAAGTTTCAGGGACGCTATCTACAAGTTTCTGTAACATGCACTTATTTAAACCACTTATTTGAAAAAGTAATTTTCTTTACTGAAATCTTAGAAACGCTATTAATATATGATAGAAGAGTATGGGGAGGGAGGGTCTATGGATACAAATATTCTATGTAATGTCAATAAAACCTGATTAACAACTCATTTTATCCATAACAAAGGGCATACTGTGCTATATATATTGTCTCAATGGAAAATGCAATCAAGCAACTTTAACCACGCATCTGCTGCTCATAAAGTAGTCGTCTTTACCTCATATAAGATGATTCAAGCTGAAATTGTCCAATATAAAGATTTTTCAGCAAGCATGATTTATTAGCCACCCAAGGGACTATTGTTTTAGTTGGATCACGTATCAAGTACCTGATCATTTTTCGTGTAGCAGTTCACTTTTGGAGTACCAGATCATTTTTAATTTTTTATTGTTTGCTTCAGTTTTAATTACTTACAGCTGATATAATATCCGTTTTAATAATTAATTTTTTCCTTTAATTTTAATATCGGAAAAGTTTACAATTATCCATTGCTCGATATATAATCGTTTACTTTAATTATTACATTTAATTACTTAATTTAATAATAATTATAAAAATGCGCAACTTGGATGGCTAGATCAGTTCTTTGTAAAACTTCGCATAGAACTTTTTCAATTTTGTTTTATTTTTATTTATTTAGCTTTTTTCCCAATCTCCGATATAACCGGATTTCTATATCTCGTCCGGCTCTCGTCTTAATCAAGCTAACCTAACGAAGTGGTTTGACTGTTTTTAGAATAATTTAATTGATTCAATAATGATAGTGTCTTCAATTTCTAAGGTACTCAAATGTGTTTACGTGATAGTTTTAGGACGAATAAAAATTTTAAATGATAATATCTTACCATTTTCTTATTCCTAAACTTTTGGTCCATTTATTTTGTAACATATGCGTATTCACAGTTTAAGTATTACATTATGCATTGAGTAATTTTAAACCTAGCTTAATTATATTCAATTTAATAATGTATCGTTTGCTGTCATTTTAAATACATTTAGCTTATGTATATTCAATTTAATAACTTATTCTTTCCTTTAATATTAATATCAGAAAAGTTTACCATTGTCAATTTCTAGATATTTCATCGTTTACTTTTTAATTCTCATATATCAGTAATTTAATAATAATTATATAAAAAAGCGCACCTTGGGCAAATAAACCAATTTTTTGCGAAACTTTGCATAGAACATTTTTTTAAATTTGTTTTGCAAGGAAAACTGATTTAATCTTAAGTAGATTATAAAGTTTTAAAAAGGAATCATTAATATTTACGAAAAAAAAAAGTGTGGATACTCTAATTCCATGTAAAATTTGAAATTTAATATTGATTTGATAGCATTAAGATACAATTAAAATTTATATTAATTTACCCCTCTCCCATTGACGTTATTTTGCGTCGGTTTTTTATTATTTTGTTTCTTTTTCTTTCTCATTTTCATCATTATAATACAATTCCTTGAAACTTTCTTGTTACAAGGAAGTATTTAGATATGGAATTCTGATTATTGAATTAACTAAACATATTTTAGATATTTATAATAAAATAAATATATTTTAGATATTCAGAACTCTCCTTTTATGGCACAAAATGGGAGTTTTATGTATTCAATTAAGTACTAATCTGATAACGCAAATAATGTTCAAAACAGCGTGTCATAAGAAAATAAGTGTTTGTAAACAATTTAAATATAATTTTTTATCATATAATTAATTGTGCAATTTTAAAAAGAAATGAGTTAAAAACTATTTGACAAAAAATGTACAGTTATCAAATTAGAATAGTGATTTTTTACTCAATCTTTGACCGTTTGATTTAAACTGTTTCCAATTATCTTATGGCTGAAATATTCTTATTTCTTTACTCGAATTCAGTAATGCTATTAAGTCTGTTACATCGATCGACACAATGCATTAATGGATCTGCCCCATTAGAGCAATTCCGATGCTTTTTTATTTGTCCTCTACTTCCGTTTTTCCTACCCAAAGATCGTTTCTTTTCCCAACGCATAAGATTAACGTCAACGCAGAAAAGAGAAAAAAGGATGAAATGAAGTGTGTTATACATACATTGGACAAGAAATAGATTGCACTTCGCGGAACAACTTTTGCTCTTATTTTTGGATCCATCATTTTATTTATTCTTTTTTCCCTGATTATTATTTACCCTGATAGTGGGAACGTGGGTTAATCTAACCTGGGAACATCTATTAAGAGCTCTAACTAAACAAATTACTTCTTTATTTATCCACCAGTCTTGATTGATTTATTGAGTGTTTAATAACTTCGCAGTTAGAAACAAAACGAGGGCTTTTGGCGGAAGATCTCGTAATTGTGAGCTTCGTTCAAGTGATGAGGAAGACACCTGACTAGGCAAGTCCAAACTACTAAACAAACCAAATGTGAAGATATTTAGCCCCGATAGACTTAACGTGAATGAGCCCCATTACATGTTGTTAAAGAACAATAATCCAACAAGCAAGATAGAGAGAGCGATACTGTATATTACATTTATTCACTCTCTACGCGCCAATTGTTCATAAAGAAATATTTACAAACTATACAAGTGCTTCCAAACTGTCCATATCTTAACTAACCGACTTTAGCGGTCACAAGAAATTACATCAAAACAAGGAAGCACCCGCTTTACACAGTCAAGATCTAAAAGTACTCTGAAAATATTAGCCATGAACCCGTGCGATTTGACTTAGACGAGACAAGGTGCCTCCTAGCGGTATCCATATAAATTATTTCCAATACTACATAACGGGTATTTTATGGCATCAATCATTGAACCCACTACTCAATGGGAATAATGCTGGTCTTGAGGACTCGACCATGATCACTCAGTTAGACTATGTATCACCCATGTGGTGACCGGATATGAAATAATAGTCACACTCCCCACTACATAATGGGTATTTTATGGCGTCAGGCGTTGAACCCCCGACACGATGGGAATAATGCTGGTCATGAGCACGCGACCATGATCACCATGTTAGAATATGCATCACCTATATGGTGACCTGATGTGAAAGAATAGTCACACTGTGCTCATGCAATTCACAAGATGCGACTGAAATGGGTACCCAGTGTCTAGGGGTAAAGCAGGACACCCTGATCCTGGGGACTATATGAGAGGACTTCAATGTCTTATCTTCTTTAGGTAGCCTGGGCATCATGACCCTGAGGCACCCTTGTGTTATATTTCTTTCCCTTGGACTATGGTCTTTAAAATACGGGTGTAGCGCCCCTAGGATACCGTAGCGATCCAGTTTCTTATTCAAACTTTTTTAATTTTTTTTTTCTATTTTATTTTCAAATGTTTGGATCACAGTTTCATCTTGTTCGGCACAGCACAACCACTTCTGGCTCTTGCGCCATTAAACTTCACTTTCCCTTCCTCACTAGAATACGAGGTGTAACTACTAAATTTAGAGACTGACACTGCTACAAAAGATGTACGCATGCGAGAAATGCCAACAACCGACAGCTGTTTATTGTTAATCCTTCTCTTTCGAATGCAGTGCCTCTCATTTCTGCAAACAAATCCGTGTAGCCGTAGCCTTCGTTCAATTAGAGTTACAATTTTGTTCCACCGGAAAATAATTAGTAACCAATTAATTTTTGTGAAATTTCCCATGAAAAAAAAAACGCTATTGAAACCTATAATTTAGTAAAAGATGTGTATGGGAATAAAACCTTATCGCATGCATGTGTTTTTGAGTGGTTTAAGAGTTTTCAAGATGGCCAAGAAGAAGCAGAAATTTATTAACACTAGGATAGTCTTTTCTTGTGAAAAATGGATGACAATACCCCCAAGAAATTACTAATCTGGTTCTGTGTGATCTTCAGTTAAGTATTCTTGTGATTCCTGAGACAGTAGGAATTTAAAAAGAATCTCTAAGGCAAATATTTCCACCTAGACAATGCGCTGGCTCATTCCACTTTGTCAGTCAAGAGTTTTCTAACCAAGTGCAGTTTTCCAATGTTAGATCATCCTCCTTATTCGCCGGATCTTGCTCCATGAAACCTCTATCTGTTTCTTAAGGTGAAATCTGTATTACAAGGAACAAGATTTGAGTCCGTTGAAGCTGTAATGAGAAAATGGTACTCCTCCTGAAGGAGCTGACAAAAGACTTCCAACACTGTTTCAAACAATGGAAGATTTGCATGGAGCCTAGTAAGAATAGAATAAGTTTGTATATTGAAAGTGATAATAAGGAATTATGTATGACTTCAAAATAAAATGTTTTACAACGTCAGTCTTGCTATTTAATAATTATACCTCATATGCATGGATTTGAGTTTAACAGGTGGTATTTTATTTCTCCTTAAAGTATTAGAAGGGTCAATCTGATCGAACCTTATTTTCTGTGAACGTGACATTTTTTTTGCAAAGCGGCTCAGTCATCCAAAAAAGTTTAATTTATTTGTTCTTAAAGATATCGAATTATAATGCTAGAGCTTTTAGAAAATAATGAATGTTGGTTAACCATCATTTGAGCAGGAAAGTACGGATTCTAAACAAGAAATTGATAAAGTTGAATTGGAGGATTAGAAAGCGGATTAGACCAATTGTTGTATTCATGAGAATTGTAATCCGAATAAACCGTATTGATTCAAGCTACCAAGAGACATTTAGTCAAGAGACATGACTTCAAAAAGAAAAATTTTCGAAATACAAGACCTCAAAACATAATGAACCAGATCCCAAAAGAGGGATCAATGCATCACCAGTAAAAATAATAAATCCAATACTATTGTGAAAGAAATGCTTAGATACATTTGTTTAAACCAGCCAGATTATTATTTTTAACAAAGTAGTGATTAAGCTAATGTTACGTTTTCATACTTTTTGTTATATTCATTCATTTATCTGAGACAATTTTCATTAAAAAATATTTTAAATTGGGTACATTATGTGATTTACATATAATTAGATATTTAAGGACGTATTTTATTTAATAATAATTTTTTGATGGTAAATAATATATGATTCATAAATGCTTGCAGCACTGAAATAAAATATCTAAGTAATTATTTATCAATTAGGCACCACAGCTACTTATATATATGAACAAAAGTAGTATTAACATTCTCAAACTTTTATCAATCATATATTATATTATATTTAAAAATCATACTCTTAAGTCTAACTTTAAATTTAAAAAAATTAATTCGCTTTGCTAACTTCATTTGAACGTGTACTAACGTTGTTTTTTTCAGTTCTGGAATCGAAAATGTAAAATTATTCAAAAGGATTATTAGTTAGTTTAAATAAGTGTACATTGGAACTTCAGGCTCTACAGAAGAGATTACTCTCAAGAAAAGAAAATCACGACTTCAAATACCTAATATAATTTTATTTTCACAAGCGAAATATTCTGAAGTACAAAAATGTTGCCAATGTTAACAACAAAAAGAGTAAAAACAGACGATTTTGCCGTAAAAATCAGTTAAGAAATTAACTATTAAAAAAAGAGCAAACGATAAATTATTAAAGTAGATAATAATGTTTTGTTCGAATATTAAAATAAAAACAGGCAATAAAACATTAAATTAAACGCATATTCTTAGCAATATCAATATATCTTATGCCAACTAAATGTAATTATTATAATCTTAAAGTATTATGAAAAATGGGAAGAAAAAAGTAATTCCACAGAAGCATTCATTATTTCTTGCTCTTTCAGATGCCTTTGATTGCATTCAAATAGATCAAATAGTACATATATGAGAATTAAAATAGAAATTCCATTATTTATACCTACACTGTTTGTTGACGCCATCTCTTTCAAATACAACATGTTAGCTCATGTTGATAAAATAAAAATGTAATTAAAGTGTGATTTAAATATGTGATGATTTGCTTCGCTAATACGTTTCTGAGCATTTGAGAATCAATGTTCATTCAAGAAAGAGTGTGAATTAAGAAAATCAAACTAGTTTTATTCTATCCTATAGAATAGACACGTAGCAACAATTGAGGGGTGGATACTAACTCACGTCCTCAGCTTAAAATTGTAATTGAAAACTATTCTTATTTTATAAAAAGAATAACTAGAATCGAGAACTGGAAAAAAAATTATCCTCTGAAGATAAATATCTGTTCCCTTTAATTACTTAAGGCTCCCGGCTCTCTGCCATGTTGATTTCGTGGACGTAATGATAATCCTATGGAATTTCTATTTTAATTCTCATATATGTACTATTTGATCTACTTGAATGCAATCAAAGGCATCTGAAAGAGCAAGAAATAATGAATGCTTCTGTGGAATTACTTTTTTCTACCCATTCTTAAAAATATATTAAAACATTTTTAGAAAGACCGGGAAACTCGCGCACGAATAATTAAAATAGGGGTTAAAATATTCTTACAAATCGGAGGAAAATATAATTCCGCAGATTCAATCATTATTTTTGTTCTTTTAGATACACTTCATTGGATTCAAACAGATCAAATAGTAAAGATGTGAGGATTAATGTCGAAATTTCGTGTGATTAACATTAAGTTCTCGAAATCAAAATGGCGAGTAGACGGAAACCTTAACATTTTTCACCAATGTTGAATGCACATCAATCTCACTTGCCTTCTTTCTATCGGTAATCGCGCTAATACCTTCAGTCTCTCTAGTTAATCCTCCAACTTACCTGTCTGATTTTTCAAATTTCTAAATCTCCTTATTTCTTGTTCACTACACTTTTTACACAAAATTGCTAAATTACATAAGTTCTGACTTATTCACAAAGAGAGGCTTTTAAATCGAATAATATAATTAAGCACTTCAAAAGGTTAATTGAAGGATAAACGTATTAGATCTAGTTACAAATTGTTTTTAATGGTTATCGGGTTGTTTGATCCAAAGTTTTCATCTATGTCACGAATTTTCGCATTTTACACCCGAGTTATTCTGCATTGGTTCTGTTGAGTAAATATAGAGCAAGCCTTACAGTTCGCTAAGAAATGCATCAGTAAAAAAGAACCTTAAAAATTTAAAGTGAAATAATATTATGAAGGGAGAAATATGTTTGTGTATGTATATTTTTCTGTTTAAATTGTCAAGTATTTCTCCATTACGTTACGAACTGAAAGTAAAAAAATATCAAGTGTTTCTATAAAATAAGCTAAAAACGGCACTTTATATGTAAAATATCTTTTTATTTTGTTTACAGCCACTTTTGAAGAAAAATATATGGAACAATAAAAATAACTATGCTCCATAAATAACATTGCAAATGGTCATTTAACAATTTAGCCTGAAGACACAATTTTTGAAAAAGCAATAGTAACAAACATCGTAATCTGACGCATGTGCAAGCACGATGTCGCAGAGGTCAAGTGCTCGCCTACAGAACCATAGTTCCTGGATTCAAAACCCAGTGCTGACAGTTTTAAGAATCGGCCCTTGAAATGGTTCATGGCGGATTAATTTGTGGTGAAGCAGCATGTATCTGCGGAAATTGTCGGTTCCTACCCTGGAAGTGCAGAATATTACTGCGAAGGCTGTCGGCAGGGAGGACTAATTAGCTGGTGAGCTGAATGTTGCTGAATTAACTATGTCCTTAAAAGTATGTTTTGTTCCTGTATCTGTGTCATTGAGTTGTGTAAGTGCTGTGTATCTCTTATTGTCTAAATTGCTCTACATTTGTGTTGTCTTGAAGATTTATGAATAAAGTGATATTTGTCATGATGCTCCAAATGTGACTAGATTTTTACTCTCGGAAAGTATCAGGGAAAAAAAATTTCGTAAAAATATAAAATATTTAATATATGAATGATATTATTCATATATGAAAATTATTTTGAATTGTAAATGGAAAGCGATATTTTTTATATGCACACCACTGTATGGGTCGCAAAGATCGACTCCATCCATCATAACAATTAGCAAGACCTTTTCCTGTATCTCATGGATTCTTTAACGGATTTTAGTCAATATCTTTTGGATTGTTAGTAAAACTGTAACCTTTAAGGTATCATAAAGGAAAAAAAAAACATTCGACGGTGGGAACAGGGAACCTGAGAACAAAAGTATAGCGTAGATTCGATGTTCTTAGTATTTTAGCAATGTTTATCCTAACACGTTCGATATTAGCTTGTTTGCGAGTTGAATGTATGCTTACACTTCTTTCAGATTCTTTGACAGAGACTTGTGTCACAAAGCATTTAATCAAGATCAATACCATAGGCTTTGAAAGAGATCTCCTGAAATTAACTCTTTACTGTTAAGCGAATCAGCAGTTTTCGTACTTCTAAGACGCTCAGCGGTACAGTGAAACGGTCGCTGAAAGTGGCAGCCTTTTTCTCCCTAGTGGCCTTCGAAAACGTCACTCTCTTCAGACGGTGATACGGATAGCTCGGTCGCTATTAAAAGATAGTTTTTGAAGAATTATTTGCGGTTTATTAATTCAATATTTACGCCAATTGTAACTTCCACTTTTAAACAGTTCAGTGAATGATAAATATTACAGATATTTGTTTCTAACATATTAAGTTTTTAAACTATTATTTGCGGTATATTAATGTAATATTTTCACCAAATGCAACTGGCACTTTTAACAATTCAGTAAACATTAAATATTATAAGTAATAGTTTGTAAAATATTACATTAAAATATTTAAATAAATACACGCAATTTTAAGCTTTGTAAAACATGTAATTGTTACATTTATCAAAAATTCTTTCCGCCTTTTTTCAGCAACAAACTCCCGCCAAATTATACAAGAAAAATAACTGTATTAATAACCGGATCTCAACATTTTCTCTTATTATGTAAAAATGTTTACGTTACCCATACAGCCATCTGTACATCATCAAATTAACTAAATTTTGCCAGTAAATATAGTTTGTAACACGAATAACGCAAGATAATATAATTACATTGACGAACTCAGCTCGTCCGTGCCCATTGAGGAAAAGTTTCGCTGCCCGAGTAGGGTTCGGCTGCAATCATTTGGGTAGAAAAACTTCGGACGAGCTGAATTCGTCAATGCCCATTAAGGCACGTTATTTGGTTGACGAGCTGGGTTCGTTCATAACCACTGAATGGTTAAATGACGCTCATCTGTTTCCATCTATTTGTGAACAAAACAACCTTAGTTTTCAGTGTAACATTGGATAAATTTCACAATTAGCTCAGTTGTGTGTCTTTCCACAGTTAAAGATTTAAGCATTCAATTTCGGATTCTAATAACAAACAAAAAAAAATCACATCAGTTGTTCATGTTTTAAAATGTACCGTAGCTTTCATTTTTCCATGTATAACATATCAATTGAAAAGTCCCCGGCCTACCATAGTAAAACACATTTTTTTTGGCAAAATTAGTTTTTTTATTCAACATAATTCCCTTCAAGGGTGATACACTGATTATAGCGACCCTCCAACTTTTCGATACCATTTTTGTAGTACGATTTGTCCTTTGCTTCAAAATAGGCCTCAGTTTTGTAGTACGATCTCTCTCTTCACCTCTTCATTCGACGAAAATTTCTTCCCAGCGAGCATTCTTTTGAGATCTGAGAACAGGAAATAGTCGCTGGGGGCCAGATCTGGAGAATACGGTGGATGAGGAAGCAATTCAAAGCCCAATTCATGGATTTTTGCCATTGTTTTCACTGACTTGTGACGCGATGCATTGTCTTGGTGAA
>BMAW01050343.1:49341-95565 GCA_019974015.1 Nephila pilipes
ATGTAAAAATGTTTACGTTACCCATACAGCCATCTGTACATCATCAAATTAACTAAATTTTGCCAGTAAATATAGTTTGTAACACGAATAACGCAAGATAATATAATTACATTGACGAACTCAGCTCGTCCGTGCCCATTGAGGAAAAGTTTCGCTGCCCGAGTAGGGTTCGGCTGCAATCATTTGGGTAGAAAAACTTCGGACGAGCTGAATTCGTCAATGCCCATTAAGGCACGTTATTTGGTTGACGAGCTGGGTTCGTTCATAACCACTGAATGGTTAAATGACGCTCATCTGTTTCCATCTATTTGTGAACAAAACAACCTTAGTTTTCAGTGTAACATTGGATAAATTTCACAATTAGCTCAGTTGTGTGTCTTTCCACAGTTAAAGATTTAAGCATTCAATTTCGGATTCTAATAACAAACAAAAAAAAATCACATCAGTTGTTCATGTTTTAAAATGTACCGTAGCTTTCATTTTTCCATGTATAACATATCAATTGAAAAGTCCCCGGCCTACCATAGTAAAACACATTTTTTTTGGCAAAATTAGTTTTTTTATTCAACATAATTCCCTTCAAGGGTGATACACTGATTATAGCGACCCTCCAACTTTTCGATACCATTTTTGTAGTACGATTTGTCCTTTGCTTCAAAATAGGCCTCAGTTTTGTAGTACGATCTCTCTCTTCACCTCTTCATTCGACGAAAATTTCTTCCCAGCGAGCATTCTTTTGAGATCTGAGAACAGGAAATAGTCGCTGGGGGCCAGATCTGGAGAATACGGTGGATGAGGAAGCAATTCAAAGCCCAATTCATGGATTTTTGCCATTGTTTTCACTGACTTGTGACGCGATGCATTGTCTTGGTGAAGCAGCACTTTCTTTTTCTTGAAATGCGGCCGTTTTTCGGCGATTTCGTCCTTCAAACGGTCCAATAACGCTATGTAATAGTCGCTGTTGATGGTCCTTCCTTTTTCAATGTAGTCAATGAAAATTATTCCATGCGCATCCCAAATTGCAGACGCCATAACCTTGCCAGCCGACTGTTGCGTTTTCCCACGCTTTGGAGCGGGTTCATCGTGTGTGAAATGATGGAGCCATGTTTCATCCATTGTCACATATCGACGCAAAAACTCGGGTTTATTACGATTGATCATCTTCAAACACTGACTAAAAAACATATGGATTTAATTCTAGTAGCGCCATCTATGTGTCATGCCGGGGACTTTTCAATTGACCTGTTACATGATTAATCCCTGTATACATGATTAACCATATATAGGGCATTTTTTTCTAAATGGGATGCTTTAAAATATTGTTCTGTTTCAAACCGATTCTCAATAAGAGGAATTAATTTAGCTTATCATATAAAATTAATTTGATGTTTTGGACCCATTTTATGTGAGAAACATGTTAATGATTGCGAATTCGGGCTGATTAAAAATCACTTTATGCAACACTACATAAAAAGAAAAAAATATTTATAAGATAATAGATACACTCATAAAAATACATGAAACATTATCCTCTTTTCTGCACACTGATCTATATTGCTTAAAATATCATGGATATTTGTGGTAAGTGTACTCATTACCTTAAAAGGGGTTAAAGAAGAGGGACTATAGGCAAGATTAAGAAAGATATTAAAGGAAAATTAGATTTGTTCAAATTTGTATCGTGTATCGAAGACATAACTACACTTTATTTCTGTAGTAGATAACCTGAATTTGGAAATGAGTTATGGTCATGATCTTAAATTTAGACATTCATTACATTTAAGCTGAATTTTGAATTTATTTCCGTCATACGTATTTGACTATATTTTGTTTTAATCGAACAAAGTCTTAATTGTGTTGCATTTCTCGCATTGAAAATATGTAATTAAGTTGGAGTAAATAAAAAGGACTGTTTAGTTATTATTTTCTGTTAGAGTATAACCTCTAAACCTCGGGTCTGGGAAGTTACTTAAAGAAACAACGCCAGATTCTAAAGGGAATCAAATTTGTTACAACTTTTTAATTACTCTTAATTGTCAAACGTTCCAGACAAAAAGTGCATTCTTTCCGTATTTTAAGGAGTACAAAAAGGCCAAATCTATTATTTATTATACATCAATTTTTGAAGCAGTAGAAATATTAAAATTTGATAAATAATGAATATAGTTTTAAATCCGTAACTTTTTAATAAAAATTATATTCTATAACGAATGCTGGAAAACTTCCAGTATCCATAATATAAAACGAAGACTAAATTATCTTTCAAAACATTAACGCTAATATTTGGAATATGTGTTTCTTATTTGTACGAGTAAATTATTGTGTATACAAATTGTCTAGAAATTTATATATTTATAATTACGTCTAGACTATTACAAAACGTTTATTTTGAAATATGAATACATTCTAAGGAAATTAGCAACAGTTTTAAATAGCTATAAGAGTTATGCTCATGTTATTACTTCTTTTCTTTCTACAAATATTTGCAAAATTAATGAACTATAATTTACATGTATTTATACTGTCAAATCGATCACTTTAAATACATAAAATGAACAAACACAATATACAAATAATAATTAAAATGAATAATTTTTCCAAAGTAAAAGAGAAATAAAATTTTATGTTGCCATATATAATTTCATAATCTCAAATTTATAAGTATTACTTTCAAAGCGAATGCCTAGCTTTACTATTATTCACAATGTTTACTTGTTATTTTATTATCATAATTAATTGAAATTTAAGTGTCGTAACTGCTCTTGTAATGTAAAATTTATACAGTAAATCTCTACTAAATGAGATTTAGAGATAATTAAAAACTTTTCGCATAAGTATTTTGCAGCATTTGTTCACAAAACAATGTCTCCAGATTTAATTTACATTTTCTGAGTCAGAAATATCATTAATGACATTCAGCGTATACATTCTATGTTATTTCAACAAAATATGCATTCCAGTTATTTTTTTTACAAACTCTTTGAATATTTACATCTAGCCTATGCAAATTTTATATCGCAAATTAATTCATATTTAATGCAATAAATATTTTAGAAGAATTGTTTCACACAAGTACAAGAAGTCCTTGACCTTCATACATTCCTCTTTCGTGCAGTGTAAACTATTTCATACACATTTTATACTATATTTAATAGTAGTTGGATATTTATTCATATGTATCGTTTTATCTTTATGTAGACTCTTACATTCCTAGAACTAATTATCGAAATGAGAGAAAGAAAAAAAAAAACAATTCAACTATACGTTGACAATATTATAAAGGTAATTAATAGGTGATAGTAATCAGCAAAGTGTTTTCTATTTTTAACTCGCTAATTCCCCACCTGAAAAAATATATTTAAAACCGTATTTAGGAAAGTTTATTCAGGTTGTGACGTTGGGCTATTTTCGATTCACTTACTTTGGGGACTTTAATTGAGATTGATTGCATGAATTAAGCAACTTCTTCCCAACCAAAATGAAACGTGATTATGCAAATTAGAGGCAGGTAGAAATAAAGTGGAATGAGCTAGAAAAGACGGTATGTAAACAAAAGGAAATTTAGACGGTACAAGTAAAGGGGGACTAGACCTGAGCATATGCCTTACAAGCGGTAAACGATATCAAGAGTTGTTACGAGTGATAGCAACCGCCAACGATTCGAGAAATCAAATCAGCCTCAACTGGAGAAATTTTGGGTAAGAGTGTATTGGTTCGTTTTAGTCGAATAGACGAATCAATCTAAGGGGTTAACAAGGAGAGCACATATTCCTCATGCATTATATTACAAAGCTGACAAATAAATAATTATGTGAGACTTGACTCGTGTGCCCTTTTGTAAGTTACTGACTTTTAGAGTTAGTTGTATTTGACTGAGTTATGGTACAAGAGTCGGGTAGAAGTTCATCATCACTAGGTCAGGCCAAGACTCGATCGACGTTATAAAAGAATATAACTTCCGATGTTTTCTTAAAGTGTACTCTCTTTGTATCACAATATGATTGTCTGTTTCCAAAAAATATTTCCATCAAATTTATTGTTATAATTAGAACAAATGCTTTTCTTTTCTGCTTCACTAATTAAAGACTGCTGATTCCTTATTCGAGGTGTGGCGATAAATTAAGAGGCAATCTCTGCAACAAAAGAAGTACGCATGTGCCAAACACCAGCGATCGATACCTGTTTAGTGTGAAACATTTTGTTTAGACTGCAGTGCCTCTCTTTTCTGTAAGCAAATCCCTACACCTGTAGACTTCGTTCGCATTAGAGTTATGGTTAAAGTCGGGAATAGGGAGTCTCCTAGGCGATTACCCACTTTTAGGGAGCATTGGTGACTTTTGGGGGCATAATGATTTAAACTTGGCTATTTGTTATGGTAACCCTAAGAATACTCAATGCTTAAATCACGCACGTTTTCCGACCAATCTAGGAAGTGGCAAAGTTTCGTCGCCAATTGCCTTGGGGACACCCTATTCCCGACATTAACTGAGTTATTTTTTATTTCGTCGGAAATATAAGTGAGCAAATTTTTTTTGGGAAACTATGAAACTTGGAAGCAGTTTAATCAGTTTCAAGATGGCCTAGAAGACGCTGAAGATGATTCACGCTGAGGTCGTGATTCTATGTTAAAAACATATGACAATATCGAACAAATCGGTTCTGTGGTTCCATCTGACTGTCGGTTAAGTATTCGTGCGATTGAGGAAAATGTAAGAACTCACACAGAATTCGTACGCATATTTTTCCTTCAAGACAATGCGCAGGCACCTTCCATATTGTCTGTCAATAGATTTCTCACCAAGTACAGCTTCCCAATGTTAGACCATCAGCCTTATTCGCCGATTCTTGAGCCGTGTGATTTCCATGTGTTACCTAGGGTGAAATATGATTAAAAGAACAAGATTTGAGTCCGTTGAAGTTATGAAAATGAAAGAGCTTTCGTCCTGAAGGAGCTGACAGATGAAGTATTCCAACATTGTTTGGAACCTTAGAAGATTCGCATGCAGCCTCGTAAGGATAGAGGAGGAGTATATATTGAAGGTGATAATATGTATGATATCAAAATAAAATGTTTCACTGTGTTGGTATCGTTAACTAATAGCTATACCTTGTATAAAGTAAACTTCCCTTTATTTACGTTTCTTTTATTAACTTTGAAGAACATCTCAATCTTAGCTGTTGACAATATATCTGTTTTCTTTGATCGTAATTCTTGAAAATATTATTAATACATTCAGCTGTTTGAGAATTTTGTAACACAATTTTTTCTACTTTTTCTCATATGTATTCATTTATGAAGGGAAAGAATGATTGCAAGAGCTTGGAAGTTAAAGACTAGTTTAAATTCTTAAAGTAGAGATTAAAATATGGTCTTCAGATGCTGTTGAAATTATACCGTTTAAAAATTCAGTTCTTTAAGAATTTCGTGGCAACACAAGATTTTCCATTGCTCGCTTATCACTAAAAACTTTTTACATTCACGGAATTCTTGAGAGTGAAAACCAAGTGAATTGAAATTCTAAATCCGTTACATATTATTGTTGTAAAAAGGATAAAAGAAGTGAGATAAATATGTTAAAAATATTACCTTTTTCGAAGTTTTCAGATTAGGAGTAAAATTAGAATTTCAATTGTCAATTGATACCCTTCCTTTCAGGAAATAATCACTTAAAGAATTTAACCATTCAGACGCGTTTTTTCAATTTTTTAGCACCTTAAGCAGCAGTTTAAGAAAATGATACTTAAGTCTAAGAAATATTAAAATTTAAAGTTATAGTTTCTATTGCAATATTATAACCATAATCCTAGCTTTACAACTTTTGTATGACAGCGTAAATATCTTAAAAATTTGTGTACTTATTATGTTCTTAAACCCATGCATCTCATTATTTATGAAACCCATGCATCTCATTATTTGTTTATTTTCAAACACTTAAGTTTCAACTCGCATTTTTTGTTTTTACTTCTGGATTTGAGGTCACATTGCTTATAAGTACTATTATTAAGGCGTTTAAATGTTGAAATAAAATTCTCATTCGAACTCTTGGAAATTAACGTAAGAGGAAGAATCAAAAAGTACTTGTATTTGAAGACAGATGGCATCATTAAAATAAATTATTCAACAATTGCGTGTTGACATCTATTAAATGAAGCCGAAACAAATTTGACATTTATTAAAAAAAGTCAGTTTTGATTTGGTAGTTCAATTGCTGTGAAATCAAAGTATGATTGCTGCCGCACTGAATTGTCATCGTTGATGAGACCTGGACTCATCATTATGCACCGGATATCAAGCAAAAACCAAAACGATGTGTTGCTTCTGTTGAATCTTTTCCAAAAAAGGCGAAGATGGTCTCATCGGCCGGAATAGTTACTATGAAGAGTTTTTGACACGCGAAAGGCGTTATGATCACAAATTCGAGTAAGTGAGACTCAGATAACTGTCTAGTGAATCATGATACTTACTAGAAACAAACAATTTTCGATATTATGAGTGGCATCCCTTCGAATTTCTAAGGACTTATTAAATGACCCTCGTAAGTAATTATACAAGCTTAGTCATAAATACAACATGTGTGTAAGAGTTAAAATTACAGATCTCTTTTACTGACACACACACACACACACACACACACACACACACACACACACACACACACACACACACACACACACACATATTATGAACAGTTCAATTGTTCTTAAAGAATCTTATTTCTGTAACTTGAACACCACTTTCAATGATCGCATGCGCTATAATTTTAAAAAAGAAAGTTTAAATTTTTTTCAAGAAATTATGTCAATAAAACCATTTAAAAATAATCTCAAATTTACATAGACAATACAAAACCTAACGAAACTACCTTGTATATAACAGTGGCATATTGAAAATTAAGAAAATGAAACAAAAAATAGGTTCTTCCCTTTTAATCATGGAAAAAGGCAATACTAAATTTCGAGTTTATTTCTTTAAGTTGATCGAATACTTCGTATAACTATAAAACTTATTTTATTATTTATCCTATCAATGCAGGGATATTAAAATTTCTTCAATTAAAAGAAATCAATCTAAAATGATACACATATAATATGACAAAAAGGGAATGGGGCTTCAGTTTTTGGGGTTGAGGAAGCGAAACCTAAATGAATCAGGTTTAGACTATAAAATGCATTTACGATGGAATAAACTTTGGATGTTCTTGGATTTGTAATAAAATAAGTGAAAAAGAAATAACTGGAATTAACATAAAATTTAAGAAAGGAACTAAAGTATCTTTTGCAGCTGCAAAGCGGAATGTTGATAGTAGGCAGGGGCCAGCATTATTTCAGTCGAAAGCGTGGTTTTGAATTTCAATTCCACTTAAGACCTCTTTCATAACGAAGCAGATGCACATTACATCTGTCGATACTCACTTTTCCGAGGTGGGTAATTAATTTGAGAAGGGTGCTGGCTCAGGTGCCATTCTCGTTATTTGACCGTTGATCAAAATTACGATGTTCTTCGTCACTAGTCCTCGCGTTGTTTTAAGGTGTGACGTTAATAAATTATCAATAGCGTCGGCTCAGTAGGTTGTAGAACAACCATGGATGGCAATATACGAGACAAAACGTCTGGATACAGAATCAATGATAGTGCGAATGGAGTCCTAATGAATGGCTTTTTATTCCTTGTCAACCATTTGCCTCAGTTCTTCTGAACGGGGCAGTGACTTGGTCTACAAATAGCATCCAATCACTTTCCAAATGTGTTCAACTGGTGAGAGAAAAGGATAGACCGTGACAAGGGAAACATATGTACACCTTGCACAATACTTCGGCTGATGCGAGCAGTGTATATTCAAGTGTTATTCTGCTGATAAGAGGCATTGCCCCCCCCCCCCCCGATAGTAGGGGAGTATCACCGGCAACAACATATCATCCACGTATCGTTGGGTCTTCAAAGTGCCCTGAATACGAAATAGAGATGGCCTGGAATCGTATGCAACTGCACCACAAGCCATGATGACGAGTTATCGTATTGTATGGTGTTTCTTAATTGCTGCCTGTTTAGACCTGTCTCCATGTAGATGCCACACTCGTACGTGGCAAATATCATTGGAGAAGAAGCAGCGTGACTCATCTGAGACCACGACTCTAGGTTTTTCTTTTATCCACATCGCTTCAGCTCGGCACTATTGCAAACGTTATCGTACGCCGGGGGTCAATGAAAGTCTACATAACGGACGCTATTAATGCATCCCACCTGCAACCAATCAACAGGAAATGGTTCTGATCGATATAGGAACATCCAGGGTGTCATGAATATGCTGAAGAATGGAGGTAGAAGTGACTTCCGGCTCTGCCACCTCTTGTCAGCGGATATTTCGATCCACGTGTGCTGACGTTACTCTGCCTGCCCAGGCACCCCTCAAAACTGCCAAATTTTCCTGTTCCAACAATCTTCAACATAGGCGGTACACTGTGGAAGAGTCCAGGTGCGTATCAACTGTGATTTGCCGTATGGACCAAGCTGCCTTTTTCAGACCGATTGCCACATTCCTTGTAAACTCGTGTGTGTGCTGGAAATGCCTCCGGCCTTGCGTTCTCTACTATTACATACATCCAATGAGACAAGGACAAATTATCTTCAAAGATTTCCTTAGCAGAAACAATGGAACGAAAATAAAACATTCCGTAGGTACCTTCCCTTATATCTTCTTCAACGTATGTTTTCATATCGTTCGCATAATTTGTTGACGTGCATCTACCCTGCAATTTGTATTTCTCTCTCTCTTTATATATATATATATATACTATACACTTATTTTATATATTTCTTAAGAATTAATTATTACACAAATGAAGAAACTTACATGTTTGTTTATTCTACGCAGAGAGAAATACGCAGTATAATCAAATGGCTGGAGTCGCAGCATCACCATTATAATAACAATATGTAAATTATAATAAGCATACGAGCATAAGAAGAAAAGAGCATTTCTTTGTGGATTCGATTAATAGGTAAGGATATTTGGGGATTTCCTTTCATTCACGTGGACTCAGGTTGTTCAAGGTGCAGGGATTCCGAGGGAAATTCCCTGACGTTTATCAGTCTAGAGCAATGTTTCTTAACCTGTGGTTCATGGACCCCTCGGGGGTCCATGGATCATATTTTGGGGGTTCGCCGACTGCTCCTAATTTTTAAAATTTCTTTAAAAAAATTTTTTTTTGTCACGAACTTCTTTAAACCGTGTGTCTGCCATTTCCCAATAGAGACCTCCACAATACGAGAAAAAAAAACATTTGAAAAAAACAATTTGAAACACTGAGTAGCCTTTGATTTTTATTTCACTTGGAATAAAGTGCGTTAGAATCAGTTCCACAAAGTTCTTGCAAATTCTTAAAGCGAAATATTTGTTCGTTAAGTATTGTATTTACTAGTATTTTTTTTCGAGTGCTTTTTTGTATCATAGTTTTTTCTAGTGTTTTTTTGTGTTGACAACGGTGTTTTCAAGTAAAGGTGAGTTCAGTCAAGTAATTCGTTTCTGAACAATTTCATTTTGAATTCTTAATAATTTCGTTTGATTATTTGATATTTTTCTTAGCCCAAAATGTCTAAAAAAAGGAAGTACGATGAAAGTTACGTTAAATATGGATTCTGTTGCATGAAGGAATCGGACGATGTTGAAAAGCCACAATGTTTTCTATGTGGAAAAGTTTTGGCAAACGCCAGTATAAAACCGGCAAAATTGATAGAGCATCTCAAATCTCTTCATTCTGAAAATGCATCTAAAGATCTAGAATTTTTTACAAAGAAGAAAGTCCAGTTTTCGAAATCTGGAACATTAAACAAACTTGGATTTGGTATTCTACAAAAACCTTTGGTTGAGGCATCTTTCAGAGTTGCATATCGTATTGCCAAAAGTAAGAAACCGCATACTATTGGAGAGACATTAATTAAGCCATGTGCGCTAGAAATGGTTGAATTAGTTTGTGAACTGGAACAGAGAAAAGAACTTGAGGCTATTCCATTATCCAATGATGTGATACAGTGAAGAATTGTTGAAATTTCTTGTAATATTTTGAAACAGATCATCAATGAATTGAAAGCATCGCCATTTCCCTTTAGTATGCAACTGGATGAAACTACAAACATATCGAATTGTAGTCAACTTCTGGTTTTTGTTCGTTACGTGTAAGCTGATACTATCAAAGAAGAATTCTTATTTTGTGAGCCTCTTTTGCAAACTACAAAGGCAGTTGATGTTTTAGCGATTTTGAATGTTTTCTTTTCTAAACACGATTTCGACTGGAAACAAAAACTTCATTCGCTTTGTACCGATGGAGCACCTGCAATGCTTGGCAATAAATCTGGTTTTGCGCATTTGGTAAAAAAAGAAGCTCCTAATGTTATTGTTACACATTGTTTTTTACATAGACATGCGTTGGCTACAAAAACTCTTCCAACCAGCTTAATAGATGTATTGTCAATAGTTATTAAAACCGTGAATTTTATTAGAAGTAGAGCTCTTAATCATCGTCTTTTTAAAACATTGTGTCAAGAAATGAACGCAGAACATGAGGTACTTCTGTACCACACGGAAGTGCGCTGGCTGTCTCGAGGGCAGGTTTTGAAACGAATTTTTATGTTGAAGAAAGAAGTATCACTATTTTTGGAAAAAAAAGTTAACTCGCTCTTCGAATATTTCAATAACAAAGATTTTATATGTAAATTGGCTTACCTGGCAGATATTTTTAACCACATGAACGATATAAATATTTCAATTCAGGGGCCTGATACAACAATTATGGATGCCACTGAAAAACTACAAGCATTTTTATCGAAAATGTCGGTTTGGAAAATTAGAATTCAAAATGGGATATATGCAAACTTTCAAATGTTGGACGAATTCATTTTTGAAAATGGATCTTGGCAAGATAGTTTGTTATTGAATAACTTGAAGGATGAAATCTGTGAGCACCTGGAAGTACTTCAAGTTTCATTTGAAAAATATTTCAATTTGGATGAAATAACTAAAAAAGATGAGTTGTGGATTCGTAATCCTTTTCTTTGTGATATTGACTGTATCGACGACATGGACCTTGCCAAAGACGAGTTAATTGATTTGAAAACAAAGTCCTTGTTAAAAATGGATTTCGATTCAAAAACTCTTGGGGAGTTTTGGTCTTCTTTAAGAGAAGCCTACCCATTGCTAGTAAAACGAGCTATGGCAGCCATTATTCCATTTGCTACGGTATATCTTTACGAATCAGGATTTTCCACACTCGTAACAATAAAAACAAAACATCGAAATCGACTGAATGTCGAACATGAAATGCGCGTTGCTTTGTCGAAAACCATCCCTCAATTCAATCTCCTAATCAAGGAAAAGCAGCAACAGCCTTCACATTGAAAATAAATTACAATTATTATTTTATATCCAGGAACATAAAGATATCTCTCTACAGTTATATTATTGAAATAAAAATATTTAAATAATAAAATAGAATATATTTTGTAATAATTGACGTTTAAACAAATTTTTTTCACAGAAGGGTCCGTGACATATTTAAAAATTTTAAAGGGGTTCATTGCACCAAAAAGGTTAAGAAACACTGGTCTAGAGGGATTATATCATCTTTTCCATAGATTTACGACTATAGGAAAGAGGAAATAAAAAATTAAATGAGTGCGTCATCTAATAAATAAAAGGATGATTTTGAATTAGATCAGGAAGTAGAAATGAACTCTTCACTTTTGAATTGGAGAGTGAGAAAAATTAAGAAATTAAGTTAGTTTTAGGCGAGATCAGAAAAAAATTAAAGTTAAATCATTACATAAACACACACATAATATATATATATATATATATAATTTTTTGTACAGTTTTATAATAGTCGTTTTTTATAATAAATTGGAATTTTAATACTCCTATTTATGTATGTTTATATTAAGGCTCTCATTTTAAATTTGTTTTATATGATAATATTTTATAATTTTCTTTTGTATGGTTTTTTTCAAAAAAATGTTTTCATAACATATAAATATGTTCAGAATACTTTTACTTCAAAACATGTACTATTCCTATACTATACTTTTATAACATATATAACGTAAATATATTGTATAATTTTTCAATAGATGAGGATATATTTTTACTGTGTGATTTTTATTATTTTTCTTAGTTCTATTCTTATAATTTCTATCATTTTTCATAATTTTATAATTTATAAATAATGTTTATTTTTATAATTCAATATTTTTAATTATTATTTTTGCGCTAAATTAATAATTTTTCTTTGTAAAAAGTTTTAACTAGTTACTTTGTTATACAGTTTTGGAGGTTAATTAGTTCGAGATATTAGCATAATGATGATGTGTAATAGAAAAGCTATAAGAATACCACTCAACTAGATATTTCTGGATTTTTGTACTTTTTTGATTGAGATATTACAAATGGAAGAATTAGGGTGCAGTGTTGGAGGGAAGCTATAAGAATGTAACTGTATATGAGAAAGCTTTGAATGTTTAGTTTGATTTGATGTTAGTATATGGTATCGGTTTGAAGTTAAGTTATACATACCCAATTGCTTGAGTTTACTGGCTGTTAGTGGTATAAATTTTGTAACGCGTTTTAAGTAAAATTTTTAATAGAAGTATGAACTTTTTAAATTGTTCTTATATTTACATTAGTATATTTAGGTCTAAAGGAACATGTTTACTTTCTTCCTTTTTCCTTTGGTTGAATTTTTCTTTTGTATTTCATTTTAATATTCGGTTTTATACTACCTAGTTGTAATGCATTTCTCTGAAGAGTGATAGTTGGATTCTTAAAACTGATATAAAACGCACGTTATTGTATTCCAACGAATGGAACAATATCAATTACAATATCACCACTTTTTTTTATTCTTACTTATTTACTATAATTTTAATGATGCTTGTTTTTAAATGGTATGCCAGTTTTATTGATGGGTTTTTGCTGTATTAAATTAATAATGTTTTGTTTGATGTTTTTAAGTACATTTTTGGCTTACTTTCATAAGACTTTTTTTTAATTCATCAATATTTATAATTTAATTCTTAGTTACCATTTAAACTTTTTGGTTTTTCTTTTAATTAAGTGATATTTTAATTTTTTGGTTCAAAGAAAAATTGTTAAAAGGTTATAGAGTTTATGGACTTCATTGTAATATATATATATATATATATATTACAATCATTCACATTCATAGCTGCAAAATCATTCACATTCATATATATGAATGTGAATGATTTTGCAGCTAATTATCAATTTATTAATAGCATTTTCATTATTATTGTAAAACTAGTTCCAATTTGATCGATAGGTGGCACCACCAATCGGCATCATGTGTTTGTTCAAGTAGCGCCCTCTATTTTGGAACATAATCGCGGAGTGCCCTTCGCTTGTCAGCACTCCTCTCTTTTCTCTTCTCTTTCTCTTCGATATTTAGTCCGTCAGTGCTCGACCCTCGGAAAGGTTGCATCGCGGTTTCAATCTGAATGGTTTCACACAGATATGAACAGTAAAAATGTCCTACTATGAACAGTAGAGTGAGTTCCAACATCCGTCGTCGAAATGCCACTAATTCGAATTACTATCTATCGTCATGATGAATTAATTCTTTAAAAATCAGCATTTAAATAGTAGCTTTTGTATGTTCTTCATTCACCTCTTTCTAATAAACCTAATGAAATAATTTCAAGCTTCATCATTGTGAACTAAGTAATAGGTAAAAGACTACACAAACAATGGAACTCGGTAATGGAATTAAACCCTTAGACTCCGTGGCACCAGTGAACTATCTTTAGGCCTCTACGGATAATATCTACACACACGCATGCACGCACTCATGCGTACAAACATTTATATATATATGTAGATTTCTAAATAGTTGCACATACATAGAAAATAAATTGGCTAAAATTATCTTTTTTTTTCAAAAGGCTGTGTTACTAAGGTAATATTGTGTGTTGCCAATTATAATAGGTGCCAAAACAGATTTGAAACTGGTTCTTATGTTAGTTTTCATTTCAGACACGCTAAACCCTTTTACGTTATATGGTTACAGTTTATGAAATCTGAACTCATCATTATACGCAAAAATAGAAAGTCATTAAAATAAGGGTTGCTTTCGAAAAATCCGCTCTTAAGAATAGGAACATGATCTCATCGGCCGCAAAGTTATGAAGTTGAGTGTTTGGGATGCGAAGTGCTTTATTATCAGGGATTTCGAAGAAAGAGAAAAATCAAAAAATAGACATTATAACAGCGATGTAGCCCTTTCTCTCTTTTTCCATTCCTTATACTCCATTTACGTTTCGTAATTTGAATATATTTTTAAAATATTCTCGTACGATCAACAAGAGATATGCACCAGATAATATTATATTACAAGAATTTATTTTAAAATTTGAATGAATTGATAGAACGGTTGTGATGAAAAATTATCAAAATATTGTTTATGAAGTTTCTATATAGCTTCTTCTCTTTCAACTAAGTATCATTCATCGTTGACTATCTTTCAAATGTAAGACTAGCATTTAGAAGTCAGCTGCTTTTAAGGAAACAATTGATTAGTTTCGTGTATTAAAACCATTCAGTCATTTATTTTCTCTGAATATACTATTTAACATTTTCCTAAAATTGCATTTTACTATATTTTACATATGTCCATCAGAATGTGAAATTTGAAAACAAGTGACATCTCTGAATTTAGTTTCTGAATAAATATTTACGTATAGGTTCTTTGAAAATGGTGGAAATCGGCTATAATCCACTTACAATTCCAAATTTATTTTTGCAATTTACTCTCCAACTGCATGTACAGTTATACAGATATCTTGCATAGGTTTTGCTTTTATATTTGATAACTGAGTTTCATAAAAATAACAATTTGTTTGTATTTCTGTTTTCACTAGCAAAGTCAATTTTTTTTTTAAAAAAAATTTATAGTTGTAGCAGTTGTTCTAAGTTAACTGAAACGTCCATGATGAAGAAAAACGTACTTATTATTCAGCGCAATTTTTAAAATTAAATGTAATGGAAGTCATAATTTAACATTGAGATATGTGTATACGCATATAAAGTAAATCACTTTTATATATGCATAATTGTTATGCATGAACTATTAATAATCTGTAGGTCCAATTACACTTGTCAGTAATATACTTACGTATAAATACATCTTGCTTAAGATCTACTATATATTAACTATTTCCTTCGTACTTATATTGTATACTAGTCATAAATAGGATTTTAAGAGTTGAGTAGAATAAAAAGTTTAAAGTCTTAATTTTACAATTAAAATTTCCCCTAATTTATTCACAAAATTGAGTAATACCTAAAATTTATGAATATTTATCAGAAAACAAATTAGTTCGCCGAACCGGAAATAAGATAATTTTATTACGTTGAAAATATCTGCACTATTTATAAAGTAGATTTTAAAGAAAGTGTACTGAAATATTAAAAAAACTGTATTTTTAAAAAAAGAAACAAGTACGGATATTTTTTTTCAATGGTGTGGCAAGCTTGTTTAGAGCTTAGAAATTCAATTTTCTAACGTTATATTTAATCAAATTCTCATAAATAATATATTTATTTAATCAGCGAAGAACAATTTATTATTAGCAGTAAAAACAAAAATTCAAAATTTGAAGTATTTTAAGATGTCAGTTAAACTTTAATAATAAGAACTCCTCCACTAACACCAAAACACTAAAAATGATTAACGCTGGAAGTACTTAGCAAACACTTCATTGGTGCCTTAAATTTGTGTGTTGTGGAACTTTCTTGAAGTGTAAAAATTATTTTGTCGCTAATGCTGCTTTTAATATTTTTATAGAGACTTGAAATATTTTTTTTATGAAAACTCTCGAGATTCTTGTGAAATGCAAACTTCAAGAGCGCAATGGAATTGAAGCGTATCATTTATTTTATTCAGAATTTATTCAGAGAATTAAATGCATTAAATTTCCGCATCATTGTGAAAACTCAAAGAATTCTAATTCATTTCGGTAAAATTGGAAACTGTTATAAAATAAATTTATTGTTGCTCTTGAAAGTACGACTTCATCTGGAATGAATAAATAGAAAAAAAAACTAAGCAACTTCCCGCCAAAAAATGAATTAAATAAAATTATAATAAATTGATGCATGTTTCGAAGTTAAAGTTACGCATGAACAATCAAGCTTCAATTTGAAAATGCATTTACGGCTGAATAATCACTCTAAGTACTTAAAACTTCACCTAAGTACTTATATCTCGGTATAAGTACTTATTCACATTGCGAATATTTTTTAAAGATTCTAGAATAGTAATGAATGTTGAATTTATGTTTGTTCTGAGGATTGAAGTTCAAAAATTTGGGTTCTGCCAATTTTCAAATCACTGAATGAAAAGAATAATATATTGGCAAAACCAATCATGATTACAATCCCCTTTTTCTTCAAAGTAAATATATAATTTATTTTGTAGTTAGAATTAAGATTAAAAAATAATGTGTGGATTTTTTTCGATCAAATATTGTACTTAATTATATTATATTGTAACTAATATAAGTGATTTAATTTCTTCTCTCAACATTTTTTTTTGATAAATAATATTTAATTTGATAGCTTTTTCCCACAATGTTGCAAAAAGTTCATGATGCCGCGGAACCCTAGTGGTCATGGTTGTGGATACGTGGCCGAGGTTGTCTAGCCTTACGTCAATATAAAGGCCAGTGGTGTAGCAAGGCTAAATTAGGTCACATATTAATCTGGTCTAGGTCTCAATCATTCTGATGGCATGGTATTGAAGATAGGAGAGGGAGATGCCACCTCAGGTGTCGTCATTGTCATCTGACTGAGGTTCGAAATTTTGAAGTCAGTTACCTATAGTCACCATGTTGTTTTTCAGTACAACGTTAATTAACAATCACATCACACCAATAGATGATCATCTCGTATAAAATTCACTTTTACACTTTCAAGTTTACTTTATCGAGTTTTATATACATTTTAATTAAAAGTTATTATAATTCTCAATCTATATGATTTTCTATGTATACATCCTAGTGTAACCACAAATTTTTTTTTAAATTTGTTATATGGTTCTCACATAAATGATAATGGGAAATTTAATTCATTAAGGAGGTATTTTTCCACAGAGAGAGTTACCTTGAAACACTTAAGCTTTATAAAGACTAAAATTTCTTATTTCATTGTTGAATATAGTCTTGAATTTTTGGTGGCTTTACATAATCGATGAACTTTGTGCCTTTCATACTGAAGAGAGCCACTGCATATTCCCCCTCCAGTATCATTGTGATGATACAACGAGAAAACTTCTGATTGATATTTGCAGAGAATGTGACTTTTCCATCCATTACTGCAATTGAAATACATCCCTTCCCTGTTTTATTGAGTTTTTGCTTTGAATAATTTACCATTTGGCATTGTTGACTGTCTCTAGATGAGTGACGGTCTCATCGACACGTGTGTTGTAGCCGATTATCACTACTTGTGATTTATGAGTGGTTGTCATAGTTAGACATTCAGAGGCAAGTATTTTGCCTCGCGGGCATACTAGACCAGTTTTTCTAGGCTGTGTTGTTACCTAGTGTTCAAGTCATGGGTTGTCACATCGGCGTTTGTGTTTTTCTAACCAGTGAAAGGGGAGTTCAACTGTTGGTAACCTTCAATTAGAAGTGAATGTTGTTGTTCAAGAGAGCCTCTGCAATGTACTAAACTAAATCGGACATACCGACAGACTTATTAAGAATAGTAAGTAATAGCTATTCTTAAGTGAAATGATTATATTACCTGTATTTCTTTACTTGAATTGTGAATTATATGCACTACTAGTGATAGAGAGCGATTGTTAATTTCGAAATAAATAAATAAAATAACAATGAAAAAAGTAAACGTGATTATTTTTCTGGTTATGAGTGATTGAAAAAAGTTGGACTTTTTTATGTTAATGAATGAATTGATGAGACGGATTTATATAAAAAAAAGATTTATTTCATTTTATAAAACAATAGCTAAATTTATCATAAGATATATTTAATTTAAAAAGCTATCACTTGCCTTAATTTTATTATCCGAGTAGAATAATATCGACATTTTTAATAATTTATTTCTTACTTTAATGTCTATTTGTATGCTTTATTATTAACACACGATTACTAATTTCAGTTTTTGTTACATACTATAAAAATAACCGAGATATCAGGGTAAACTTTGCTCTGCATATTAATAGATTGTTATATAAAAAAAATTGTAAATAACATCCATTCTTGTTGATTTGCTTGGTTTCAGAAAGCTGTACATTGAAATAACCCACAGTATCGTGAAGTTTTAATTATTATTAAATTATAATCCAAATATATACTTAAATATTATGCATTATTCTTAAACCTCCTTTACATAGACGCTACACAGAGTTAAAAATTCCTCCCAGCATTTCTTGACCTTTCAAAGTCCTGTCATTGAAAATCTTTGGAAATTAAACTCTATCTTATTCATATAGCAGATTGCGTAACGCTATGGCTTCCTGAAATCGAACAAATCAATATTAAAACTTGTAATTCACGACAGTAAGTTTGTAAGAATCAATTAATATGCAGAATAAGTTTTATTTCGTTACTTAATTTTCGGCTGAGATTCACTTTCTGGTTAATGTTGGCAACAATTTTGTACATTAGAACATTTGTATTTTGAAGCATTATTCCAATATTTTTTTCAAAAAAGAAGAATTAAAAAAGAAGAGTAACAATACATATTGTATCAACTTTATTGATGATATTATTCAGTAGCCGGTGTTTAAATATACAGGATAGGTCAAAAGTATTGAGCGCATTTCCTGTTTGAAAAAAAATAGAACAAATTGGAGTTTGTACATGTTTATTTTTTATTGGATTGACAGCATAATACAGTTTTGCAGCATTTCAGCAGGTATTCCTAAAAAAAACTTGAATGATTTGTTGTTCTAGCTGATTGATACCTAGAACTGGAGATGCTTACACTCTGTCCTTAACATACACCCAAAACACGGAACGGTTACAATGGATTTGTTCTCATGAAATCATAAAACTCACATTGCTTTCTCCTGGACCGTAGTCATTTGCAGACTGACGCAATCAGTAAATATTCCCGAGAAATGCTGTCACTCCATCTACCGGCTTATGTGAAAGTTATTTGAAGTTTAAAATTTTGTTGCACAAAACTGTTTTTTGTTGTCTTTCCATTAAAAAAAAGAAACAAGTACATACGTCAATTTGTTCCTTTCTTTCAAGCATGAAATGCGCTCAAAACTTTTGACCCACCCTGTTTTATAAAACTTAGTAGTTTCGAAAATTTTCATTTTTTTTCTATTTTTCATACACAAAATTATTTTTTAAGATCTTAGGAGTTATTTAGGGAAAAATATTTTTGATTCACTACGACGTAACTATATATCCTTTACAGAAACTCAAGAAATTTGGAACCGTAGAATAACCACTTTTTCTTAAAGTTTACCGTAACGCAAATATATATTAAGAGATCTTACAAATTATGACAATATTCCACTAAAAAGAAAAAAAAAATTAACTGATAAAATGCTTTCATAAATCTGTAGAACGTTTAAAAGAATATTATTAGGCACGAAACGTATTAAGCTCTTCAAATATTTTCAAATATGTACTTCATAAAAACCAAGGAGATTTAAATTATGTATATTTTACAATTCCTCACACATAATGATATCCTTAAGCAACCATTACTTGCATAAATATTAAGGGTACTAGAACATAAGGAAGAAAATAAAAAATTGAACTTAAGACTCCTTCTTTTTTGTGATACATATATTTCAAAATTATTTGTAAAACATAGGTATTTTTGAGTGTGTAATAATGCTGCTTCGTTCATTTTTTATAACTGTAAGAGTATTTTTTTTAGTCAAAAAGTTTTCTTCCCCTTTGAATTGAATATTGACAGGACCTTTCAAATATATTTGCATTACGGTACCATTTAAAAATAAATTTCCTTAAGTATACAAAATATTTTACACCTCATTTATAAAACAATACACAAAACCAGTGAGCCAATTTTTTTTAACGATATTATCGTATATTTTCTTGACACATATTACAAATCTTCATATTTTAGAAATTTTATTTTACTTTTTTTCATATAAAAAGTGCTTTCTTGTACCTCAGATATTACTTAGAGAAAAAATTTTTTTTGGTTCACTCTATATGTAAGTGCCTTTATAGAAGCATAAAAAATTTGAAATCATTTTGTATAATAATCAACTTTAAAATATCTAAATGCAAATATATCTCACAAATCATGTCCATATTCAACAAAGAGGGGAAGAAGTAGCATTTTGGGAAAGAAAATTAATATTATATCTCTATAGAACGACTGAAATATCATTATTAGCACACAAAAAATGTAATCTCTACTAATAATATGAAAAGATGCATAGCACAAAAACAAGGAGTCAAAAAATTCTTAGAATGTCCTAATATATGTATAAACATACTAATTTTACAAAACATAAATGATTGCTGATATAACTTCATAGTATAGCATTTTTTCATTGAAATCAATTTTATTTAGTTTATGTTATTGATACTAGCGGGAAAATATACTTCAACATTATAATATAAAACTCAACAGAACAAAATGCGAATACATTAATTTTATTATTAAAATAACGTAGACTCTTTTTTTTTGGAACATTAACTACCATAGAAGAACGCTTGACTTAAAATATTATATTGGAATCTAAATTCTTTTAATTGAAAGTAAAATTAACTTCTTAAGAAACTAATAACAGGCAAAAATATCTCTTTTTAATCCCTACTTTAGTTTCGAAAATAAATAAATTCAGTGACTTTTCTTCAAAAAGGCCGCTTTCACAACATTAAAAATTAGTTTTTGGATTAAATGGAATAACGGTGTTTGTAACGCACTAAAATCCATCTAGACATAGTCTTCAGAAATCCTTCATAATACCTTTTCCTACCAGATCTTATGATTTTAAAGCCTTTTTATTTTGATTTCATCAAGCGCATAATTAGATTTTCCTAAAAGAAATTTACCTTTTATACTTGAGTTACCGCGTACCTTTTATCAGCATGTATCTGCCAGCTTTAAGCTTAAGTTATTCTGGATAAAATTTTCGAGCCTTGTGTTTACCGCTTAAAATGGCAGACGAGTTGAACTTTAACCATTTTTTTTTTATTTTCTTAGTTCAGCTCTTATTACAGTAGCAGATAAGGAAAGCATGGAAAAATTACTTGATGCTTAGAACAGAATCAAGTTACGTCTCTCCTTTAAGTAATATGAAATCAAATTCAAGTGGAAAAAAAAGGAAATATACCCAGTGTACAGTAATCACTTTATATTCAGAATATATACGCGTACTTTAGAATTTCACTTTATTTAGACTCTTGTAGTTTAAAAAATGAGCAAAACATAACACTGGAGTGTGTATGGTAAATTAAACTTTTTTAATGAATATTGTTTAGATACAAATGAGAGAGAGAGAGAACACTTAGGTACATAAGAAAATAAACCATGCGTATTCCAAAAAAAAAACATTTATACATGCATATTATACTGATTGACAGTATATTTTCATAATTTTGATATGACAGATTCGTATTTTTTCGTATTCTGCATGCGGCGTTCAAGGTATTTCTTATTGTGATATCGAGATCTTATGAAGTGATTGTAAATGTAACAATTTTTTTCTATTATTATGAATTCGCCAAAAATGTTCATATCGTGTAAATTACTAATAATTCTTTAAAAAATTGAACACATAAATTACAAATTAATATTAATAAGATATTTCAGTTGATATTTGTATAGTGTAATAAAAGTATAAGAAATAAATAAATTGTACTTTGGAAATAATTTAATATAATTCGAGATAATGACCTGTTATGAGTAATATTTATGCGATAATAATTTTTCAAAATGAAAAGAATTATGAAATATGTAATTATATTGATAATCTATTATCATTTTCTTTATAAATGATATCTAAGACATAACAACACTTAAGATATAAGTACGAGAACATTTAACTGATCAAAACTTTGATTTTCAAATTGAGATCTAATTTTTGTAATCCTGCGGTAGTAAATGTTGTTTCAGATTTTCCATTCATTATTTTAATAATTATATATTAAGGCCTCGAACAATATTTGATTATATTGCATCTTATATTTTCCTGTTGAAAATATTTCTCACACACAGTTCTGTTCCCGCACTTATATTATTATTATTTATTTTTGGCAGAGACTTATTACTGTGGGAATTTTAGGTTTCATTTTTATTAATAAATTTTTCTTTCATTTATGTCGAGGGAAAAATATGTAATTATATTTATAATTTATAAAATTAACGGTATGTCCACTTTCAATATTACTGGTAACAATTTGATGCTCAGATTGAAAATTTTTGGTAAATCGGTATTGAATCTCTAATATACGTATGATGAATTAAATAACAATAAGAATTCACAAAATTCACAATTTTCATAAATTTGGAACAATTTTACTGAGTTATATCTTCAAAGTGAAAGTGCACAGTAAATAAAATGTTTTATTTTTTAATTTCTGTACATTAATATTAATTATGATTTATTAAAAACCCTGCTTTTGGAATGATTTTTAGAAGAAAAAAGGAAAGTGATTGCCGGAGTACTATTTTGGCCTCAAGAAATATTTAATTCATTTTTGTGAAAAGTAAATTTATATCGATTGGGTTAGATATTAATTTATTATTACTTAAATAATTCATTAAGAACTAAATTTTGAAATGATACTTTATTTAGAACTAGTCAGTAATAGCATTGCTAATGTTAATAATAAAAATATATAGACGACTATATAATAAAAATCAATTATTAAAATAAATATTAAAATTAGAGCAAACGATGCAAATTATTAAAATAGAGAATAATATTCTGTTCGGATATTAAAATGAAAGCAGACGATAAAATATTAATTTAAATAAAACTTAGCAATGTAAATATATTTTAAGATAACTAAATGCAATTATTATAATTTAAAAATGAATTTTTGAACCTAACAATTACTTCACTTTTAGTTAAATAATTATTTAAAAATCATTATAGTTTAGATATGCAGTATTCACATTCTAAGAATTAATTACTAGTTAAATATAAAAAATGTAATATTCATTAAAATGAAAGGAAATCAGAATTCATGTATGGCATTAAATTAAAATATTTAATTTTACACTCTATATTAAGTCTTTTTAGAAAAGAAAAAGTTCATATGTATTATAGTAGATTTGGTGAAAGTTAAAACATAAATGGAAGCAATAAAAATTACTTGGAGATATCACACAGTGTGCTTAAGAAATTAATTGAAAATGGTTTGGATATCGTAATAGATAATAGACTTTAAAAAGTGCGATTATAAAATAAATATGCAAAAAATCTTTTTTTTTTACTCTTTTCTTCCTGAGGAACTGTAATTTGAATGAAAAAAAGTTTCCACAGATAGAAACTATTCTTGCATATTAACATAATAAATGATATTTAAAAAAATGTAAATTAATAAAAACAACGGAATTCAAATTTTAATCACACGGCCTCACTAAATCGGCCATTAATTGAAAGATATTTGATGTTGAAATTACATTACAATGAATTTTTTTGGAAATATAATGTAAATATCTTATTTTGAAAAAAAAATAAATGATTTACTTTATATTTCTTTACATTCACAGTTGATTCGGAGCTTGTGTAGTGAAGTAATAAAGTAAATAAATAAATTTTATGAATGTTGAATAAAACATAGGATGTTGAACATATAATTGAGTTTAATATAATTAAATAATTTAAAAAAATAAACACATTCATACATACTTCTTTTACATTTAAAGGAAACGGAAGGATTAAGTAGAAAATGATGCAATCCCCCCTTCATGAAAAAAAAAAGATTTGGATAAAAATAAAAGGTACATAAAAATAACTTATAAATACCCAAGTAGTTACTTTTTTAAGATTTAAATCAATTCGCAAATTCACGTTTTAATAAAACTTTTAAACTGGTTTTTCTTCAACTAACCGATAACTTTTATATTTTTATAAAAATTTAATTTCATAATAATAATAATGATGCCCTCTGTAAATGATTCTTTCGAATAAATATTTATAAATATAAAATTTTTTTTTCAAATATATATTAAAAAAACTAAATTTAATTCTAAAGATTTCAAGCTCTTGCGTAGAAAATTCTTGCTTCTTTTTGTGAAATGCATGAAATGATTACTAAAAGAAAATGATTGTATGAAATGAAATTTATGAAAATGTATGAAATATTACTGAAAAAAACATCGAATAATGACAGTAAACTTCTGTATCAAAATCGTTTGGTCCCACAAAATATACCACAAATTAAGTTACATTGAGAAGACTGTAGAATTCAGAATAACTGTGACATTGTCACTTTTGTTATAATTTTCTGAGTATTTGGAACAATTTTCGGTTTTTATTATTCTAGATTGCTTTCGAATTCAATATAAAATATCGATATTGTGTGTGTGATTAGTTAAAAAAGCTTAATTTTTATGTTTTATTCTATAGAATTAGAAACTTTCAGTAAAGGCTCCTTTCAATAATGCATTTCTAAAAAATAAATACATTATTAGAAATATAATAGACACCGCAGCATTTACATGTTTATAACACACATTCTTTCTAAATTTCATGTTAGACATATCAATGCGAATATTGTTGATATATTTCTTTAAAGATACAGAATTTGAAATGACGAATAAAAATAATAATGCTGAATACTTTTGTAAACATTTACAAAAAGCAGAAATTGAAAAATATTATTAAATATAAGCACACAGAAACAATTCGGCCTTGTTGGTCTTTTCTCAAACAAACCTGCAAACTCTTACTTCAAATGATTTTATTCCTCGTCAAGAAATCTATAGAATTTTAATAAGGAATCAGTATTCTATCATAACATTATCCAGAAGCGAAACCAGGTTGTGGAATCCAAGGGTTAAGGTTGCAAATTTCGTAATTTGCGTTGCTGAAGCCAAGTTTCGAGTTTTGTTTGTTCCAATGACACGTCGTGTAGACTGCTGCATACTAAAATGAAATAGTCATCAAACTTTTCTAATTGTAGGATGTGGAAATTTAGTTAGAATGATACTAATATCTAATAAAGATTTCTTAAAACGTGGATCGTTTCCAATACTCCTATTATAAATACAAAGAGAAATTGATTCAATTTAAACACACATTAACACGAAATCAGTCAATCAAAGATTGACTTGGGAAACAATGGAGGGGGGCGGGAAGAGTCTTTTTCTTGCGAAATCTGATCTCAAACTCCATACATATAAAAATAGAAGCTGATAAGGTGGAGTAACATTGTGTGTATATAATGTCATTTTCTCCACTTGATCATGACGTAAAAGAAAAGGTCCATTTATGTTGCTGCTCTTTGCCTATCTTACTACGATAGTAATTAATTATAATTTAGTTATACAAAAAAATTCATGTTTGTTATTTTCTCTCCACATTATTAGAAAGTTAGTTCAGAGTCAATACGCTACGTATGCCATAATTTTATCTTAATTAGATTATAAGTCGGATGTGTGCTCATTCCCAAATGTTGACCTCTACATTGAGAAACTCATTTTTATATGCATTTTCATTAAAATATTACAAATATAGATATTTGATATTCCATTAAAATAAAAGGAGTTCACCCAAAAATTAGAAAAAAGTTTTAAATCTTAAAATTGCAAAATATTTCGATAGCATTTATATTCACCAGTGGAATAAAATACTTCTTAAGCTGTTTTTATAATTACGGAAAATTATACATCTAAATAATTTAAGAATGGAAAAGAACATACTGAAACTAAAATTCGCTCCGAAATCATAAAATAAGGAATATACTCAAAAGTAATTAAAACGCGTAAAATAAAAGAAAATAAATTCTATGCAAAATTTTGCAAAAAACAGATCTAGCCAACCAAGGCGCGCTTTTTTTAAAAAATAAATATAACAAAATTACTCAATTAAATAAAATAATTAAAGTAAACACTGAAATATTTTGAAATGAACAATAGTAAGCTTTTCTGAACAATAGTAAGCTAAAATTAAAGGAAACGATAAACTATTAAATTGAATATATTTAAGCTAAATGTAATTAAAATTGAATCAATTGATAAATATTGAAAAGTGATCCAACTAAAACAATAGCCCCTTAGGTAGAGTGATTTATATTATTCAGAGCTATGAAAAACTTATTTATGTGCTGATGAATCATCACGATTAACAAAAAAAAAGGGGGAGTACTGAGAAATAAGAGAAAAATGCGCGGGAGAGAGATACTCGAGCTACAGAACATTACATCAAGAGTTAATAATCAAAATAAATATTTATATAGTACTATAATTTATATTAAATTTTTTTTCGCATTAATAACATATTTTTCTTTAAGAGTCTTCTTAAAAATATGCAGTAAAAGACCATAATCCTTCAGATAACATACAAAGATAATAATCAATGAGAGAAAAAAAACTAATAAATATTGCACCAAATATAAAAAAGGCATAAAATAATAGTTTTATTTGATCAATTTATGAATCCAACGAAAACACAATTTATTTAACATCTGGTAGTACGCATACAAAAATTTGCTGATTAATGGCAAAAGTTTAAAATTAAATATCAGCTAAAAATAATTTTTCCTTTGATGTTATTTGAAAATTGACGCATAATTAAAATTCAAAGTTTAAATCTGAATTTAGCTTTTTTATGAATCCTGAACGAACTCTTCAATTGAAATGAGATTTTATGTATAAGGAAACATGTTTTTATATCTCATAAGACGTTTCCATCAAATAAGATTTAAAAATAAATTAACCAACTTGGAATTCCTTTTTAATGTTTTTTTTTTGAGTTAACGTTTAACAGCTGTTTTATAGCATACGTTCATTTTCATTTATCTACTAAAAAAGAACGAATTTTATACTCTTGATACACTTCACAGATGTTTCTGAGATATAAAATTCCACAAGAGAAAAATAATCTATAGCCAATTCATTCTCTACAGATGCAGAATTCTAAAAACTGTCTAAAAGGGGAGGGAGATCTATCTTCCGTGATAGGGAAGTAAATAATAAAACTAGTTTTATTGTAAAAAGAAATCAAATATAAGCCTAAATTTATTAGCCCTTTGCATGTTACATATTTGAAAGGAATATTTAGCCGGAAAAATATTTATAAATATCAGCGTTTACACAAAATGCTGGTATAAAACCGAGTATAATTCAAAATAAATTAGGTAATCTTTGAGGGTCACTCTTATTTTTACTACATAATTTTCAATTATTTTATTTTTCTTTATCAAATTTGTTTATAGGGAGCTTCGATCATTTCTCGAAGTATGTTATCTTTATGTAAATATGTTAAAAATGGAAGTGAACTGCATCTTACAGGGTTTTTTTTAGGTATATAAAACTTCTCTTAAAATAGGAGAGAAGTGAGATTGATTGATTGATTCGTATCACCTCACTTCGAAGCGCCACGAAATCTATTGATAGCAAATTTTGTTATCTTGAGTTGCAGCTAATTGATAAGGACAATACTTGAGCTCCCTCAATAGTTTAAATATGTATCAGAACCTGTATATGACCGGATAATAATGGCAGAAGAGCTGCAATTTTCTCTCTCTCTCTCTCTCTCTCTCTCACACACACACACACACACAGGACACTACTGAAACAAAGTCAGGATGAGCACTAGCACGAGATAATGAAAACTCGTTTAAAGCGACAGCAGGAAACCAGAATTACAGATTAAATCAAAAGTTGACTGAACTGAGCTTAATCGTAACTGGAGATATTATTCAATTATAAAATTTTTGATACTGGAAATGAGATCTTTAATCTGGATTAAGTTTAATCATCACTTAAGTGGCACTTGCATCTTCGTCTTTATTCCTCTTGTTATAATTAATTTTTCTTTTTTTTTTCTGTGAGCTGGTGATTTCTTTAGTCATTCTCTGAGGCTAAACATTGTATTGCAGTACATCAGGATAGTTTAACTGTTTAATTCTTAATTTTTATGGGCGAATTTCATTAGATATCTCATCACACCTACTTGAACTCTTTAAACAAATAACGCAACTTCTTACATATACATGAGTTACATGTGTTATACTCCCTTATGTTAGGAAATATAGGCTTTTTAATTGAATTCTTATTATAACAATAATTATTTGTATTTTTTACACTTAAAATTAGAAGGAAATCAACCAAAATTTTGAGTAAAAACTTTTAAAAGGTTTTGAAAATTTAAACTCAAAATTAATTTAGAATGAGAGTAATATTGTTTAAAACTCCTGAATTCAGAAATTGTGATGATAAATTTTTTGAGAAATTCGGTACTCAGGCAAATTCATCAAACAGAAATTTGCGCTTCTTCTAAGAAACGACATTTAAAATGAGATTTTCCCTTTATAATAATTATTTAGTTGTGCTAATATAGTTACTTAATTTATTTGTCAACTTGATAATTCAGTTTCTTTTCGCTATTAATAATGGTATCTATTTTATATTACCGTGGTGAAAATTGTGATAATATTTGTTGTGCTCCCGACCGCTTTTGTGAAAAGGCGCTGCTGTCGCCTTGCAATGCAAAACAGAGAGCAGACGCGACTGAGCGCGTAGAGTATGCGGTTGAAATAAACTGTGAGAAAATTTATACAATCCACTTAGTGTGTACTTTAATGAGATCAGTTTTCAAAAAAGGAGCTATCGAGAGCCAAACAATATTGAAGCGTAGATTCTTTTATTGATGATTTTTCAGGACACATACATAATATTCTTGAATTGACTGTTTAATTGATATTAATGTTTTTGTTGACTGAACAATATATGTCAAAATCATTAAAAATTAGTTATAATAAAAATTTTAAGAAAATTATTTTCATTTTTCCATTTTGTGCAATATAATTATATACTTATCTCTCAAAGTTCCAGAAGAATTGATATTTCATTCCGAAAAATGTTGTCTTAAGAGATACATAGTTCCCAAGCATTATGATACAAACGGGAATTTGGGATAGTCCCTCTTGGTCACTTTGATTCTAAACATGAAAGTCCTTTTGAGGATCATTGATCAGTTAACCTCCAGAAGTGTGCATTGTAATTTCAGGAGGAAAGGGTGCTTTCTCCCTCTTTGTGGTTGCCCTTCATCTGTCCTGTTGGCAAATTTAAATAAGGTAACCAAAAATGTGGCATATTCGTCCACATTACCTTCCGCATTTCCAAACACATTCACATGGACACATTCCCACAGACATGTTAAAATCGTGAGTAAATGTTACATACAAAACATCTGCATTCATGCACAAGATTAAACTTCCAAGATATGGACACCACTGTCATTCTCCATCTGGTATGCATATCTATATAATTGTTAACTTCCAATTGTTCATTCAATAAATTTAATGAGTGCCTTCCAAAAAGCTGGTTTCATTTGAGTCGACGTTCTTAATTCTAATTCTGTATTCCCATCTATGATCGAGCCACTTCTTCCACAATACAATCATTTCTATCGGCCTGGTTAATTAATTAAATGTGTAAATCTCAAAAAAATTAAATAATTATCTAAATCCATATACGAGGTTTTGTAAGACACTTAGTAATAATTGCGTAAGACACTTAGTCATTTTATGTACCCAAGGAGTGTGCATACTCCCTTAAAGTCGAAAACAGGATTTAACAGCTGGAAAAGTTTCAAAATTATAGACTTGAGAAGAACCTTAGTAAAATAATAACTCTTTATGATGAAACTTACATTTTAAAACCGCTGATATCTTGCGGGTGAAACGATTTAATACTCTTTATGATGATCTTTGTATTGCATCTATATATACGATGAAAGAAAAATGAATCGAATGTACAAAGTAAAGCAATACATATATACAACAAAGCATGCTGTGGTTGCTTGCGTTTAAATAATTTAATTGCTGTTTTTCCTTCTATTACCATGTCAAATATTTAAAAAAAGGTACATCAAAATTTAAATATTGAATGTCGTTATTATTATAATATTAATACTAAAATTGATATATAAAATTAAATCATGCTTTAAGTGTTATTTTCTAAATATTGATGAAAATATTGAGTAACGTTTAAACTTTTCTTTTTCTTAAAAAGGTTTATATTGTACTCGTTAAGACTCCATAACATAGATTTTTATCTCAGTATCCTCGCGGTTGTGTGATGTATCATTAGCTGTATTTTATTTGATTGTATATGATATCTTTTTTTATAGGTAGGTGGAATAGAATGAAATTTTTGTGTTTGATAAGTTAGAAATAACCATTGGATTTCTCTTCCTAGAACACACATTTTCATCTTTATGTAACTTGATACAGTTTTTTTTTTTAATTTTCCTGTTTCAAATGTATTTAATGAAGAAAAATCTTTAGTTAAATGCATAATCTTTCATCTAAAAAAGAGATTTTCAAACCTTTTAGCCAAAGAGACACAGACTCCTCCACTAAGATCCAAGGGCCAAAATATAGCTAGCTCACCGTACTAACATAATGTTGTTTTGAATTACGTGCTATTTTTTGTTTGAAGACTAGACAGCGAGTGAAGTATTCTTAGCGTAGGGCTAGACTGTGCTATGCATTTCCTATTATTTTGACCCTGTTAAATATATAGTGGTGCCATCTTGCTTAGAATACAGAAATTAAGGTTTGGACGTGTCAAAGGTGTGGTAGTCAACCGGTATTTTGTGAGGAATATCGCGAAACCAGTATTATATTTGGTCATCGAAGTGTATATGACTTTTCATAAAGGTAGCAGAACATAATTTTTTTTTTATTTCCAATTACTAGATAACCGGATAGATAACCGGAGGTTATCGCCCCAAAAGTCCTCTCACCTCCCAATATATCGATGATTCCGTATTTCCGTGGAAAGCTCCACAGGTACGCAAGTGGTATTTGTCCATAGGCTCATTTCATTTGTCACGCAGTGAGCAGGCAGCCTCGGTAAGAATGCTAATGCAATACAAGTGGACATGAAGGCAATCATGTACGATAAATAGACGAAAAACTGCCACTGCCTTCCGTCTAGATTTATCAGGTATATCTAAATTAGAATTAATTCTTCCGTATTTGGTTTTTATTTTAGATAAAAGCTTATCCTGGTACGTAGACTGCATGATTTGCTTGATAAATAATTTAGCGTTAAGAAAAGAGGTTCCCCATTTTGTACAGTAGAACAGCATAGCACCGTTTTCGGCTAGGAAGTCCGCCTGCTCATTACCATATAAATTACAATGACCAGGGATCCACTGAAAAACAATACGCTTTTGATGAGATCCCAACAAACTAGCAGCTGTAGACACAGGAAAAGTTCTTTTGATTGTGAAGCTTGAATGGAACTGATGGATTGGATGGCTGCTTGTGAATCTGACAGTAGTACTACATTTTTAATTTTACACAAATGGCAAGTTAGCTGTTTAAAAGCAATGCGAATTGCCTCCACTTCTCCATCAAAGGCAGTTCTGCACGTTCCAAAAGGTGCATAGAAGGAAAATTGTTTTGAGTAAACACCGGCTCAAACGTTCAGATGTTTTAAAAACTGTGAACCATCTGCATAACCCGTAGCCATTCAATTTCAAAATATTTAGAACATAAACATGATGTGAAACAATTCTGCTGTGCAATCATTTGCCTGAAATATTCGAATACTTTTGATTGTTATTTAATGTTTACGCACTGAAGAAGCATGTTTTAACTAAAGGAGGTAACCTAAATTTTGACATTTCCAAATTTTGTGTTCAAAGCGACAAACGTGATCTGAAAGGCGAAATATGTATGTTGCGACTAGTTATAGTATTAACTATCAACATGATAGATAGTGAATGCAAAATATTTAAAAAGTATTGTATTTATCGATATTTCATGATTATGTCACTTAATTAAGAAATTCAAATTAATTTACAGTGAATCTATATTAGTCTACAAATAATACAATATGAAACGTCGTTACGAGGCTAAACATTATGAGACTTGTTTTAAATTTACAGGAAGTCTGTGATTAGAAAAATATGAATCATTGAAACACGAGAAGAAATCTCAGCAGTTGTTATTTAACAAAGTAAATACTGATAAAGAAGCAGGAACTCGTGCAAGTTTCTGGGAGGCTCATTTGTTAATAAAAAGTAGGAAACCATTTATTGATGGCAAATTTAACAAGAATTTCATGATTACAGCAACCGAAGGAATGTGTCTAGTAAAAATATTGTACACAAGGAATGTATCTATTTAGAAGACTCACTAATAATGTATCTATTTAGAAGCCTCACAACAAAAATTATAGCCTGAAGAGTAGATGATACTTCAGAAATTATATTAACTAATTGGTCTGACAAAATTGAACACTTAAGAGTGGTTCTATTTGACATTGAATGAGTCAACAAATGCTTCAGATACTGCGTGGTTGTTACTTTTTATTGGATGTATGCATAAAAATTGCAAAGTGTATGAAGAGTACCTTGGTATTTATAGTATTCATGTCCCATTTGTGGAGAAGAAATTTTTAAAGTTCAAAGCGATGTTTAAATAAAAGCAATCTTAAATAGAAAATATGAAGTATATCACTACTGAGGCTGGCAAGAACATGTGTTGAAAAAAAAACAATAAGTAGTTATGGAAGTTATCCTTTCATTCAGATTTAACTAACGAAATTAATTTTAAGTAGAAACAGAGTACCAGATTCTGCGTGATTTAGACACGCATATAAAATTCTTTCGAAAAGAGAAGTTGTTTATTTAACTCGAAACTCAATAAAAAATGCTCGATGCATTTTAAAGCTTGCCAAACATTTTGTGGAAAAGTTAAGACTAAATTGTTGATAGATTTTGCAACTGAAGATTTGAGTGTTTTTTATCAAAAAAAGTTCGAGTCTCATTTTTCAGATTTAAATGTTAGCAAAGGAGTACAATCTTATTCAAAACTCTTTTAATCTCTGACATTGAAACTATTGAACTTCATCTTCAAATGAAAATGATTAATTTGCAGTTAGCGATAATTTTAAAGATAAATATTTAACTCATCATTGCCTCAATTTTGTTAGAGACATCCACACACAAAGGTTTGATAAGTTGAATAAAGTTGCTCTAGGCATTTTTTTGCTGCTTTCAAAGTTACTTATTTATGTGAAAAAACATTCTCTAAAATAAAACATACAAAATAGTTACAGATATATGTTCACTGAAGAACGTTAGAAGCCTGTGCTGATAATTTTCACCAGTGAACTTGATACACAAGTGCAAAAAGGTATCAATGGAAAATTATAACTCATAAATCACGTTAATCATAATTATAATGTTTAATTTCATTATACGAAGTACCTTAGAATGTCACTTACTATAAATTTTTAGGATTAAATCTCAAACATTTATTAAAGTTAAATTCAATTTCATAACGCATGTCAGTTATTGTGATTCTTAATTGGTTTATCCTAATTACTTACATTCCAAATGTTACAATGTAATCAAAATCAGCTGTTGTAGATCAGATTACACACACACACAATGGCCACATTGTCAGACACACACTACTACGGTCACATGGCTACACAGGTCACACACACACACACACACATATATATAAATGTGTGTCTAGTATGATGTAGAAAGTGAGAAATATATAAATATTCCTTTGTAAAATAATTATAAAAAAGTTTGGTAAAAAAATGATTTATTAGGAGTTTTAAGCATCTTCATAATATAAGTAACCAGCACATGAAAGCAATACATTGTATACTAAAGCTGAAGCGAAAGGAAAGTAAACAGTATTATACATTGGGTCACAAACACAGAGCTTAGTAGGACAGAAGGAATAAAGAAGAAATGGGCAGTAAAACGGAAAGTTTTTCATTGACAGGCATTTGATTTATGAACGATTGGTCGAGAGTTCTGTAACCATGAGACAAAAAATGAAGTAGTAGACAGGATGCAAGTAGATTAGTTGGAATGAATTTGGATGGACGTTCTACTCCCCATATATATATGTGTGGGTATGTGTGTGCGTAGACACTTAGGTAAAAGTGTTTGTTTCACCGAAACATTTATAAGGCTTAAGAAATAAAGAGAATAATGTTATACAATACATTCAGTCATTGTTTATATATAGGCGTAATGTGATTTAATACCTAATATACCTTGAATCTAGTGTTGTTTTTTCCATCAAAAGCACAGTAAGACTTCTAAATTTTAGAGAGTAATAATAAATACATATATTTATCTAGTGTTTTGTTAAGATGGAACGTACAATAATTCTACAAGTGCCATAAATTATTTGAAGTTTCGTTTTCATCAAAAGTATAAGGCTTTTGAAATGTGGAGATTAATATTTCATACATATTTCCGTCTATTTCTAAGTATGGGTGTTATATAGACTTCCATATCCCTTTAAACGATTTGTTTCTTTTTCAACTAAGCAAAATTAACTTTATGGAATGTAGAAGAAAATGTTATGCGGGTATGTTTTTCATTAATTTGTTTTAAATCAGTAAGCTAAATTTGTATTATTTCAGAAGCGTAGAAAATCTATGAAGAAATGTTATAGATTTTTATGATACTTAGTTATAACTTATTTTCTCTGAATATATGTTCATTTATGTATAACAGGATCTCATTTCTTTTCACTTTCCCATTTGATGTGTATTTGCTAACGAAACAAATTCAGTCAAAAGTAAATCTTTCATCAAGAGCATAATATATCTTATTAAATGTAAAGGAAAAGTCAGAAAAAAACTTAGTATCTCCTAATTTTTAAATCTATAAATAAAATGGGATTTTCTACAGATGCTAGAACGACTTGTTTTTTCATCATATGTATAACAATGCATAAAGAATATATAAAGAAATGTTACAGATATATGTATATCTAATATTTTTACGTAGGGACAGAGTGTGCATATCGTAACACTTAGAATATATTTTGACACCAAATTCAAAATACTGGTTATGAAATGTATATAGAAATGTTACTCAGATATTTTCATTAAATGTTTTTACAAATCTGTGCATTGATTGTGTATTGCCATAGATATTAAAAACATTTACGATTTTGCTTTTCTTCAAAAGAAAGAACAATAATGTTACATAGGAATTGCAATAAAAGGATACAATATGCTAAAAATAACCAAATTATGAAAAATTCATGACGTTTATATATGTATACAATTTTATAACTCTTGATATACATTGGTTAGAGATTTATTTAAATTTTCTTTAATAGTGCTCTAATCATTGACCATCAAGGCATTATTCTGCTTATTTTATTTTTCACATTGGTAATGTACTGAAAATATAAAAGCTTTTTTTAAAAATCAGTAAAAATTTTTGAAATATTTACTGGTTGCTTAGCAAAATATGTTTGAAAATTTTGTGCAGGGAAGGAGATTTAAATACTTACTTATTTTTACAAAAATCTACAAAATTAGAAATTATTTTCAGTTTTTTTTTCCTCATAAAACTCAAAATTAGGAGAAATATTTCAAAGTAATTGAGAATAAAATGTTTTAAAATGTTAGAAGTTATAGAAGCAGTGTGAAATTTTTAATATTGAAATATTCTGAAAATAATTAAAGTTTAAAATAATAGTTAGTTTGAAATTAAAGTTGTTTTCTTCTGAAATGTATATTTTATGTATGATGTAATAATGTGTATAAAAACTTTTTTTTATTCATATTTAATTGAGAATAGCTGATCATAAGATACTGTGTCCCCTGACATTAAAACCATAATTCTATGAAACATTTTCATTCAAAGACAGAATGTAAAATCGCTATGGATGCTTAGAATAAAGTGCTGCTCTACTTGATCGTTAGAGAAAGAATAACGAATACATCTTTTTAATTTCCTCTTTTCAGAGTATCTCTTTAGGCAAGTTGAGAAAGAACTATAACTTCAAAGATCATTTTGACACCTTGAAGATGAAATTTAATAAATTTCTAAATATTGCCACTGTGAGACTCAAAGGAATCCCCCTATTGACTATACTTGATGTCCATGCTAACTATATAGAATGTTCAAACTAATATACAAGAACTAGCTATTAAATAACGAGACTGACACTGTGAAATCTTTTTTTTTATGACATGCATATTTAAGTATTATTACCTTCAAGATACACCGCTCTGCTATCCCAAAAATGCTCTGTGTGAATATTCCATTGTTCGAAACATTACTGGAAGTCTTCTCCTGTCAGCTCCTTCGGGCACATGCCGCTATCTCTTTCACAGTTTCAATGGATTTAAATCCTGTTCCTTTTAATTTAGATATTCCTTTTAATTCGCATGGCTCAAGGTTCTGTGAATAGGGCAGATAGTCTAAGGCTGGCATACTGGCGTGAATCATTTTCAACATCTTCTCGTCTGTCTCGAAAACACTTAAAACCCTTAAAAACACATGTGATAAACATTCATTGTCATACACTTCTTTCAATAAATTCAGTTTCAGAAGTGGGTTTTCTAAGATTTATGTGAAATTATAAAACAATTCGCAGGTCACGTATAATTTTTTCGGCAAACAACATAAATAACTGTAATGCTAACGAAGGTTATGAGTATATGGATTTGCTTACAGAAACGAGAGGCACTGTATTGAAAAGAGCAGTCTTCACGCTGAACAGCAGCTGTTCGCTGCCTTTTGGCGTGGCTCAAAATTACGAGGTCCGTTGCCAATAGCCCTCGTGTTGCTTCTAGTGCGACGTTAATAAAAACTAAACTAAACTCGCTGCCTTTTGGAGCATAAATATTTCGGCTGTAGCAGCAATAGTCTCGTTATTTAACAGCCACCACTCGTATGACAAATTTTCTTTGAACACTTTATTCATATAGAATACTAATCTGGAAACATTTTATCAAAATTTGAATTGGTACAAAATCCCTACCTTCAAGTATCTTCACTCATTTCCAGTTATTTTCAATTGGTGTGCAAAGAGAGATGTATACTTATGCTTCAATATTTTTGGAATGCTATCAGTTAAGTTATTTTAAAAGAAGTGAGTGAATGAAAGTGAAACATAATGGCGCCAGAGCCAGATGTGGTAATGCTGCGCCAAACTATATGTATGTAACTGTGGTCTTGACATTTGAAAAAAATTAAAAATAAAAAAAGATAAAAAGAAAGATAAAAATTGGCTTCCAAGAAAGAGGATCGAAAACAGAGAAGTATCACTAGAGTATCCCGGGGGCGCGTCATCCGCTTTTACCAAAGAAAATAAACCCGAAGAAAAGAAAATCATCTCTGGGTTACTTTGGGATCATGATGCCCGTACATATCTAAAGAAGGCAAGCCCCTGTGGTTCCAGATCTAATCCAAAGTTGCAGATGTCCGTCTATAACCCTAGACTCTGCGTACCTATTTTAGTCACATCTTACGAAATGCATGAACTACAGTGGGACTATTTTTTCCCAACCAATGATTACATGGGTAAATTTTTGAAGATTTAAAGAATTAATATACACATTGATTGTAAACCTTTATATTGATCATATGCTTTTATCCTTTATTAGAAGAATGGTCGCGTATCCCTAATAGAGTTACAAAACAAGTACATATATATTATACATAAGTGAATGTATATTTGCATAAAATATAAGCATGCAAAAATTATTTAATGAATCCTTTATTCCTTAATTAAATTCCGTAATTATTATCTTCTTACTACTGATAATTTTGTTACTATATGAACTATTAATTATCTTACAAATATTAATCATTTTATTAGTAATTAAAATAAAATTTTTTGAGATTATTCAAAATTATTTGGAAAATTATTAGTTATCTTTATATTTATTTTAGCCTTAGTAAATATTGAAATATTAATTGTAATTTAAAGCTCTAACTTTTATTACTTGAAAAATATAAATCAAATTTTAATCATTTAATTTTATTACAATCTTCTTGAGATTAATGAGAACAATTTTTAATTAGAGGTATTTACTTAAACAAAATCTGTATTCTTTTATTGCTCATATTTTTCTTTCACTACTGAATTTTTCTTCGGAATTTGAAGTCTAATTTAAAGTTTTTATCATGCGGAAAAAACATAGTGAACACATGTTAACAACATTATAATATTTTGAAATATATGACCAAATCACTTCGCTTAAAAAGGTGTATAGAAAGTTTCCTAAGTACTAATTTAAATAAAACTGTGCTGAACATTAATTTCCAAAGAAATAATAATTATGAAACCCATTAAAGAATGAACTTGATTGTTTCGTTACGTCTATTGCTAAATTCCTTTTCATCGGTATCAGAAACGACAAAGTAATGCATTATCCTAACCTTTCTCAAAGCTTGTTGCGCTAATTTCAGTTCACTGAATATAGAGACATTTTTAGTTTTCGTTTTTCTTCTTACAACTGGAGAATGAAAAGACAAATCCACTCTTTCAAACAAACACGCGCTAGAAAAATAAAGAAAACAATATCAGTTCTACGTAGAGAGATGAAAGAAATTCACCGGAGAAAAAGAGAAAGATAAAAGACTAAAATACCAAAGAAAAAAAAAGGGAAAGCCAGATTAATAATGGAATAGAAAAAAAATTGGTTTTTCTGCTCAGATAATTTTTTTTCCAATGATACTTTTTTGTATATTTCCCAGTTGACTTCGCTTATAGAAAATTCTGTTTCTTGCGAATCAAGACCTGGGATTTCAGATATATTGTTTGGTTTTTATCGATTATCTTTTGTGAACAGCAGTTGGGTTTTTTAAAAGCTGTAAAGTCTTTCTAAAGAAATCAAAAAGGAAAGTATCTCGAAAATCAATAAGATGAAAGCAAAGTGTTCAAAACATTTTCGAACTTTCTATTTTATTTTTAAATACAGATAAAATTTTACTTAAAATTTGAAATTCAATTTATAATATTTATCAGAAATATCAAATCTCTGAAAGTTTCCTAAATCACATTTAATTGGCTTACAAAAGTTCCTTCGGAAATAAAGATCAAATTGTCATCCTTTATTAACTTGTTCCTCGTGATATTATAATCAAGCAAACCTTATTCTCTTAATGTTTTCATATAGATTCACAGATTTAGAATTAATTAGTACAAAGTACCAGTTTTAATTAAAAAAATGAATTAAAAATACGAGATACATCATTAGTGCTCTATTTTAAACTTCCACAATATTCGTTAATGATGAAAATAAAGTTTTTCTCACTTACAAAGAGATCTATATATATATGACAAGGTATTCACTTAAAAATGAAATTCATCTATATTAAATCAAATGTTAAAAATGGGTCAGTAATCAAAAAATTTTACAAACATTTTGTTATTTAAGTAAATATATTTCTACCGTTAACTTGCTTGTAAGTGACTTGAAACGTACGTGCAAATAAAATCAAACTATAAAATGAAACGAGACAATTAAGACTGTTTAATTTACAAAGGTTATTACATTTATTATGTTTACTTGATAACGGTTAATACAAGTGTGATGACTTAGTTTTGTTACAAATATCTAAAAGTTAATAAATAAATTTAAACATATTTTCAAAAGGTTAAGTTACATAAAGATTTTAGATTTAATATCAACGTGTTTGGTTTTAATTGCCATGCTTTGGTTTCAAAATCTCACCTGTCTTTGTGTTAGAATAATGTTCAAACTGTATCATTTCTATTTTTTTTAACAAGACGTTAACATTTAAATTGTTTTAAGAAATTTTTTTTTTGGTTTTTCTTAAACGATTTAAACATTAGAAATATTATAGAAGCCCTAAATATTTTTAAGGTAACAGTACATTTCGAAAGCAATTTTTTGAATTAACGTAAATTTCACCTACAAATTCATATTTTATAACCAGATGGGCTTCAATATTAGAAAAATACGTAGGAAAAGCTTTTTTTAGTGTATATTTGTACTGTCAAAAGGTCATTCATATAAATATAAGCAAACTTAAGGATATTCCGTAAGACATGGTAGCTCAAAAGGAAATAAATATATTGACATTTTGTAAATCGAATAATACAGAATATAATCTTATCTAGGGTCTAAACATTATTTTGATACCACTGTCCTAACGTAGGAAGCTATGGTAGTTTGAGTTCTGAACACTGATATTTTCTTTAAAAAACATTGTAATTTTCAATTTATTGCAATATAAATAAGAAAAGCTTGTAAGCAATACAAAATCTCAAGGGTAGTTTATTCTATATGTAAATATATGAAAAACCTATGTATATAATTTTAGGTTCACTCATGCTTTTCATCACTTTCATTTTGAAATTTAGTGTTTTGCTGTATAATGCACCCCGTTTAGAACCTTTCCGATCAGAGCAATTCTTGATCAAATAGCTGTAACTCATCTTCTGAGTAAGATAGAAATAAATTTCAGCCAGATATGTAGAGATAAATGATTGAATCTCAACATGATATCAAAAGCAAGAATATCGATTGTTTGATCACAGATTGTATTTTAAGGTATACTGTCACTTTAAAACATCTGAAATATGAGTTGAATTAATAATAATGCTATAACACTTTAGAATACAGAAAAAAATATTGGAAAATTTATGAAGAAAGCCTGGATCTAAAGATATTATCAGAAACTCAAAGTAACTAGAAGAGGAATTTTTAAAACAAATTGCCGAAGTTGTAGCAGAAATCGGTGAATCTAAAATTGCAGCTTTGTCTTCAAAATTGAAGTGATTGTTTTAATATGAAACATGCTAAAATGGTTCAATTAAATGAATATATAGTAACTCTTTTTATTAGGTCCTATAATAAAATGACCTATCGTCCTCCTTTTGGGATGATAGTCTGTCTTTTGTAGTTTCTATTCCTCGAAAAGTGTCCTCTTACCTGTCCTCCTTTTAGATATTTTAAAACTAATCTGTTAATCTCTGTATTCAGATATGTCGTGTTGAACTGTTAAGCGACATTTCAATTGTCTATCTGAAGAAATTAGAAGACGGCATGTATTCTTAAATTCTGATAATTGTAATAATGGGAAAATCAACATTATAAGACATAATGTATAATTTTTAAATTTTTAACCATTTCAAAAATAAACACATTTTTTATGAAAATTTAGTTATTCTTGTTGAATTTACGTTGTGCTCCCCTGGAACTAATGTAGCAGTTGAAAGAGATTTTTTAATTGATAATGTTTTTTGGAGAAGTAAGAAATCAGGATTGAATGTTGATCATCCAGCTGCAGCACTAACCGTAAAATTCAATATGAAGGATATTTCTTGCTCCCAAATTTTTAATATATTTTTAGAAAATGATAAATTGAGAAAAAATATTCATTCAATCAGAAAGTATTCATTCAATTAAATAATTAAAAGGGATGTTAGCATAATTAGTGTATTTTTGTTTGAATTAATAAAATGTTTCATATATTTACATTGCACATTTTTTGTAAATTTTTCCGTCCTCCTTTTCATTGTGAAAAATGGATCACCTTACACATGAGATTAACATCTTATAACGCTCCGCTTGCTCCTTATTATAGATATTACAGAGTGACAAATAAATATTTCATTAAAGGAGCAACGATTAATCTCATCATTATAATAACGAATGATAGTTCAATGAATGATCACGCTATTATAACAACCAAATTATTTTATTTAAATTTGTAAATAATCAAGAATTAAAGGTAACTCCTAATCTACTGTATAAATGGTTACTACATATAATTATGAATCTAGCGTTTCATGTAATAAATTGTTTCATATCTGATCGGAGCTAATCTAGTTCGAGTCATAATTGATCTTAATGAGGAGATTCCGATTCATTGACCCTATACCATTCCTTCCTAGCTGTAATTAGATCACTCCTTACACTTTTCAATTATTCGGTCTACTACTATATAAACTACTACCTGAGTAATAAATTTTTAGATGCATTTTAATACAATTTATCAAATCTATTCACTACGCTTCCCTAAGCCTAATCTAATTTACATAAAAAAGTTTTATCTATTTGGCGAAACTATTGCAGATTCATTTGATGGCTCGACAAAGGAGATCCATATTTTCTTCTGAATCCTTTCCAGGCGAATCATACGTGAGAGTGAAAGTATGGAAATCAAAATGTTGCAGTTCCATTTATTAGCAATAAGGAATGAGATTAATTTCTTATTATTACATCATTTTCAAACGAAATGACTATTTTGATATCAACTTGTATTAGTATAATATATTTGCCAAAGTACTTCACAAACACACAGAGAGAGTGTGAAGAAGCATAAATTTCATACAATAAGACGGCATAACAGTGTTGCTTGGATCTGACAGTTTATCGATAAGCAATCATATTTTCTTATGGTTTATTCGTTATTTTTTTCTGTATAAGACCCGTCAAGAGAAGTATGCACGCGAGGAACGGGATTCCGAAAGAAGTCGTTGATGCGAGCTCTATAAATCGATACGAGAAAGGGAGATCTTGGCCGCTTATATTAGTTATGGATACCTCTAAAAGCTAACAACATGGGAGAAAAACATTTCTCAATAGTAATGTTTTAAAGGAGGATATTAAGAGGAAAATCAATTTCATGTTGCGTAAAAGTACGATAATATAGATTGTAATAATTGTAAGAAGGTTAATCGGCTTACAAGTAAACTAGAAATTTTATCCTTCTTTGCATGATGATGGAAACTTCCATCATAACATATAGTGAACAAAAATTATACTCAGAACAGGTGTACTGTGAATTGGTTGCTGCTGGCAACTTTTTTCACGACTATTGCGTAATAATGAAAGTATATGTTAAAAAAATTAAATGTCACAATCATTATAGCGGGTTTGAACATGTCATTCCGCTGTTTGTTGTGGTTGGAAGAAACGTGCGATTTCTTGAATTTTTTTTATAACTAATATGAGATTTTTTTTTTGCTAATAAAAGCGATAATGAGTGGATAATGACACAAATATATATTATTTATTTATTTATTTATTATTTTACACTGAGATTAACATGTAACTTTCCATGAAGATGGATATTTCCAGTCAAATTGTTTTTTAATTATTTTATATTATATATTTATAATACTAATTTTTTTAACATTTTCCCTTCAATTTAGATCATGAAGCATATCATCCTGATTTAATTCAAAATAAAAAGAAAATAACATGCGAATCAGGATTAAGCCTTGTACTGCTGCAGGTAATTCTACATTATTTTTACAGGTCATTCAGTAAGTTATGTGCATAATTTAATACAGTTTTTTGTAATTATTTAATATGCCACATTCGCTGTGGTGGCAGCTCTGAACGAAATAATCCACCTTTGGCACACGTCCAAATGCAAAATGTAAATAAAAATCATTAAAAAAGAAATGGACCATTTTCAACAGGAAAATATGAGAGGAAATTATAAATATGTCCAAAACGTGTGCGATCTTTTTAATAATTATTAAAGCACCAAGTGTGGAATCTGAAAGAGCTCTTCATGCGTATAAGAATTATCTTGTATATAAATTAGAGCACCATTAGAAGATTAAAGGTTTGATCAGTCATATTTATTACTTGTTCATTTCTTAAGACATTCCTTCGCAATTATACTGCTGAACAAACAAAATGCAATACTATGACGCAAGCATCTAAACCATGTTAAATTTTCTCCGTGCGTATACCTCGTTAGTATATGCACATTATTAGCGTGTCCAGGATACCTGTAGTGCTATCAACAAGTTCTAAATAAAGGATGCACAGAATGCTGTTTTGAAATATTAGAATTGTTTTTATTATCCGGTTGCTTTGCATGAGAAGCTTCAGTATGCTCTTAAAAGAGCACAATTGTCATGCCCACCTGTTTCTGAGTTCAACCGAGGAAAATTTGTTGCTTATGGATATAGCCTTTAACCCTTTCGCTACCGGAGAGAGAAAAAAAGAAATGCTTCTCTGGGCCGCGGCTTCTTACCGCGGAGTGTCATTCTATGTCCATACGATTTTAGATATTGCACCTAATTCGCGAAAAAAATTCCTCTAAAATCAGCTATTCATTAGAATATTTTGGTATTTACATATATTATTTAAAATGCATTAAAATTAATAAATACGTAAGAAAAAAAGATTTAATCAAAATTTTTATGTTTTATACATAAAATTACATAAAAAAACCATACCACTTAAGAATTTACAAAATATACTTACATTTGTGACACAAATTTCATGATGTAATCATGTACCAATCATACAATGATGTACCATTACATAGAAATTTAATATACAAAAAATGAATCTTATTTTGCTGTTTGATGTTTTAATAAAAAAATCTTCAGCGCATAGTCCAATGTCACATGTCTTACACACATATTTTGTCAGCTTTTGACGCTTCACACAAGATTTTGAGCAAAGGGTACATCTTCTTCGCCTTTTTCTTCATTTAATGGCTAAGTACAGATTTGGATTATTTTCTCTAACATCACTGTCAGATTCATTCATGAATTTGAAAATTTAAGTATCAGATATACCTTTCTTTTCGTCAGGACTGTCAGTACAAATAAAAACCGACCGAATGAAACAAACAGCTGGGAGTATCTGCAACTAAAAATTCTAACCCCCATTAATTCTCATTCGAATTTCTAAGAAGAAAGCAAGTAAGAAAAAGCAAGCCGAAAACAAATGCACCCTTTAAAACATGTCATTACATTTAAGGAACTGCGCCGCAACACGTGCTTTTATCAATTACCCCCCCCCCCCTCCCTCCTGGTATCCAGAAGTGAAACCTAACCCCATGTCATCAAGGTCAACACTCCAAATAACCTATCTATATAGATTTCGCGGTATCGCAACGCCATATAGTAACATTTCTGATCAGGCGTATCTAATGTGATACACTGGGCAAAGGAGAGCAAACACGAGCGTATCGAATATGATACGCTGGGCACTGGAGAGCTAACGCGAGTGTATCGAATATACGTTGGGAGTGAACGGGTTAAAAAATAGGTGATCATTACGGACGAAATCAAGAATCAGTACTGTGGATCTGTAACCGATGGTTACAGGAGGGAAAGTCTGACCTACGGCACCAAGTGAACCCATCTCATCGCACTATTATACATGGAGTCAGGAATATTATACACCAGACAATAATGTATTCCTTTGTCACCTGAGGAACCGTATCACAATAAATATGTTTTGTTACGCAGTTACTAATAATCGGTTTCCGCATGTGTTATTCAACGTCATTTGCTATACAGTAAAATGTCCACAAGGCTTCCTTTTCTACCATTTTCTTCGTTTCACAATTCACAGGCGCTTGCATCTGTATCACGCATTTAACAGTGGATATGAACTAACTAATGGCTAGATATTATCTTTACGAATAAACTATGTTTCGGTCTGCAGCACTGAAAGGATATAATTAAAGTCACAATTTGAAGTGAGTATTTGCTTAACAGTTTTCTTATGCCTCGTTATATTGGTTCTCCTCTGCGTATTATATAGCTTGGTGCAGCACTCAATTTCATTTAAGCATCCCGGCATTGACGGTACACTGATTAGCCAACAATATGTGCCTGAAATTTGGGACTTTCATACTCTAACAAGGCATCTAAAGCCTCTTTCATTCATTGCCGAGACATATAGTACTGGACATTGCTAGCCAAGATGGCAAAACTCAATACATTTTATTGTATTCCTCATCTCGCAGAAGGATTTAATTTCCATAATTTTTCTCCTTATGTTGTGTAATATCTCTAAACTAAATTTGACTTTGACATACCTTATTCTTCTCTATGATGCGTTTTGAATAGCCAGCTGTGAAGATCACGCATTTAATTATGTATTTTAGAATTATTTTAATTATGAATATTATTTATGTGTTATTATACTTATAATTTATTTTATAAATCTTTCGAATGTTACTTAATTTCTCATTATAATTTACTTTAATATACTTTAGCCACAGTATAGAAGAATAAAATAAAATGCTTATCATTATCAATTTTTATATTTTTTTATAGGTATAAGAATTACCAGTTTCGTATCGGTATATCAGTTGGGTTTGAACATTTTACTGCGACTAACCTTAAAAAAATCTAAATAAATTAACAGGCATGAAAGCTATAAATATCGTATTACTGAAATGTAAATTTGCAAATATTTGAAGTGAATTGTGAAAATAAATAGTTTTCTGTAGTTAAACATGAATAATCTGATTAAAGTA
>BMAW01050344.1:0-11068 GCA_019974015.1 Nephila pilipes
ACTCATTGATGTTGAAAATGATGTAAGTTGCTGGTTAATTATATATGTGTAATTCTCTAATATGTATTGAAATTGTAACCTATATTGTGTGTGCAAAGTTTTAAAACTTATGAGTTTATAACTAAAATTTGAAAAAATTTCCCACCTTTTTCATGCAATTTTCATTACCAATTAAAATTTCCTGTCTAAATCAAAGTTATGTAAATAAATCGCATCAAAGTTTAGGTATAAAAATAGGCAGTTTTAATAACTTACAATTAGTTTGTAACAAATATGGTTATTTTCTCTACAAGTCTATTAATTTAAGTGAAAAGTTTATTTAATAATTTGCTTTTAATTAATTCTCTGTTATTTTTGTTATAATTCACTTCACACTTGTAAGAAATCTTATGAGAAGTCTTGAATCTTTTATCATTGAAGGTATTAAATTTAAGATCTTTATTGAATTTGTATATTTATATTCTTCAACTTGATAATACTATAGATTTGGCCTGTACAAATGTATAAAATCTGTCATAATACAAAAGTAAACCACATTGAAAATTTTGTTCAATGTAAAGAAGTATATGATTGGGAAACATTTTTTCTACTTATAATAGAAATGAATGAGTGATCATTCAACCTGCAATTAAAAATGTCTTATACTATTGCAATTTTATATTGGGGTTGTGTAAAATCTTTCTAGCATAATGAACACATTCTTTATAATTTATACAAATTATACTTCTAATTTGTAAAGAACTTTTATATACTATATAGTAATGTCAGAACGAGAGAAGTATATTAATAAATTGAATACTTTGATATTAAACAAAATTTAATACTTTTCTATGTGATAAAACAAATTGTAATTAGTAACCATTTTATGTCTTGTGTTCTGTGATTAGTTGTATAAGTTTTAAAGCTACTGTTATTGTGAACATCTAAATTGTATTGAGGTTGTTCTCATTGCTAATTGATAAAAAAAAATACCTCGAGATTTTCTCATTTTATTTTAATGTATATTTTTAGACCGACAAACGCCAATATCACAACCAATTGGAAAGGAAACGAAGAGATAATTTAAAAGATTCTTTTGATGCTTTGAGACGAGTCATACCCTCCTTGAGAGACAGTAATGTTAGGGTAAGATTTGTATTGTAAAATTATTTTGTATGAAATATTCATTTAGAATTTTTTTATTTACCTATTTCTGCTACAGGCAGAAAAAGCCTACTACTAATACTATATGAATTTGTTTTTTCATTCGAAATATTAGAATTCAGTGCGGAGTAAATTGTAATATCCTCCAATTACTGCAAAAAATAAATTGCATTTAAGAATATTAACATATCATAGGATCTGCTTTCATAGTTTTATTCTCTATAGTATGTGTGATTTTTGAGTGTGTATATATACTTTACATGGTTGAATAACTTTCAAATATTGGAATGGCCCTTTTCAATTAACAAATTTTTTCCTGGGAATATATTGAACTCTGTAGTGAGTTCAATATATTTCCTTTCAACTGGGAACAATTACCATACAGTATGAATTCTTGAAAGCACCAAATCAAAATTTATACAATCATCAAATGCACCAATGAAAAATTTCTAATTTGAGGCATAATTACTCCTAAAATCAAGGGCCCATATATATAATCTCAGTCATTCTAGACTTTTCTTGTTTTGTCTTGGGATAATTATTTTTGTAACCAAGATTACTCCTACCTATTCACAATTAACTGAGGTATTCTCGCCTTACCTGAAAACCATCTTTCCAACCACAATACTCCTTCTGCTGGAATGAGAATAAAATTCAAACTTTATGTAATAATAAGTATGTATGAAGGATGATTACAAAATATCCATTTTTTTGATTGATTGATAGTTGCTCTTTGTAGCTTTTTCCGTCTCTTGTAAATAGATATAATTTCTCTCCAATTGAACTATTCTAAAAGATTAGCAACTGGCAAATTAATAGCACGCTACAACTAAATAAACACTCTAAACTAAATATTGACAAACTGTGATTACTTTATTAGGGTAGGATATTATGCAAGTACTTGAGGGATGTCACACACTCAGAGGGAACTCTCAATGTCTGCATATCTCATAACTTCACTGGAGTATGTATGAAATCACAGTAAAACACATCAGTTATATTACTGCACCTTCAAAATTTAACAGCAAAAATATTAAATTGCATTCTTCAGTGCAAATAGAGCAAAAAAGCAGATGTTTTATTTTTATTTCCATGATTGCACTTTTCACACTGGATAAGCACAAACTGATTTATATCTGTATTTATAGTAATTAGATATTGTTGATTTTCTGCAGGACACGCTTCAAAATGTGAACAAATCACTGGAAAGTGTTTTAAAATATGCAAAATCTCTTATCACTTGTTTCAGTGTAGATAGCATTTATAGAAAATATAGATCTTGTATTCCAAACCATCAGATGATTCTGCAATGGCTTCACCAATTCAGATCAGTTTGTATTAATGAATGAGGTCGTTTTGTCCAAGTGCTTAACATAATGTGGTGGATAAAATTTGAGGGTTTTTTTTTTTTTTTTTTTTTTTTTTTTTTTATTTTTTGCACCTAGCCTTTATCAGTCATGTTGTCAGTCAAATTGTGAATTTGTTATTCCATAACCAACTGTCAGAAAGATTTTTTGTTTATCTCGGAAATAGCACAGGCATTCAGTTTGTACATCTACAATAACATGCTCTAATGGCTTTGGGAAGCATTGGATTACTATATAGATGGCTGTTATGCAACTGGACAATATATTAAACATTTGTTATGTTTTAAGTAAAGGAAATTTAAATTGGATGATTGTTTTGTAATTGCCCAACATATTTACTTTCATGGTAAGAGTATTCTTTTGAACGATACCAAATTTTTACATAGTAGTTTGTATTATTTTCAATGATATTTTAGATTTGGCATGTAATATTTCATGCTAGCCTATTTCAAAAAATTTCTCATTATGGAAAAGTATATATTTGTTTTAACCCATATGTAATACTTTTAATAATTTTTCTAAATTTTGTTCATTGATAGTAAGCTTGTGCTTGTTGAAACAAAATCTTCTTTAACCAAATTTAGCACCCACCCATGTATTCATACTTGGAATAGCCTATATAATTTCATTCATGTTGGCATAACTCATAGGTTTATATTCTCTAGGTAAGGTAGGGGTTTAAAACATCTGCAATACTCGAGTGGTCTTGAATTTTTTTCCTATGGGGAAAAAATTGAATATTTTCAAAAATATATCTTTATTTTCTTAAGTAACCATTGATAATGTATTTCTAAACAATGTTCTTTTTATCTTCTAATAATCTTCTTCTCTAATTTTGATCATAGCCGCAATAACCGAGTTGTCATGGTTTCGGATTCGTGGCCAGCAGTTTTCGTTCAGTCGCCGGTTTGATCCTTGACTGCTAAAGACCTGTCGTGTAGCCAGGGCTGATGCAAGTTAAATCTGTCGGGGCCCAAAGTCCTCCCATTGGCATAGTGTGGAAGTTAGAGGGGGGTGCTAGCTCAGGTGTCGACCTCGTCACTTGACCATGGTTCAAAATTACGAGGTCCGTTGCCAATAGCCCTTGTTCGTGTTGCTTCTAGTGCGACATTAATAAAAAACTTAACTAATTTTGATCATTCCTCCAGTCTTTCCATCTCTCCCCTGCTTTTTTCCCCCCTTGCATTTACTGAGTTTTCTACATTATCAGTTTCTAACCTTTTTTACTCTGCATATGCCCAGCTGGCTTGGTTGCTTTCCAAGTACCCCTAGCCGCAAATCCTCCAGCAACCAATAGTTAATATGTATTTTCTGGGTTTTCAATCATTTGCCATCTTCCATTTGTAAAACAACCTTTTCCTTATGAAAAAGAAATTACTGTTGCATGCTAGTTCAACCGGATTTCCTTATTATTTCCTCCCTTTTTCATAGTGTTTACTTTTTTAACCCTATTGAAGCAGCATGCCTTGTTTTATGACATTCGCTCAGGATGCAGGTTAGTCGAAAGGAGTTGTCTTACAGGACAGGGGTCTTGTGTTGCCAAACCTAACTTTAGAAGAAGAAAAAAAAAATCACAAAAAAATTTAAGTACTAACATTGTGAATTTTTATAACTACTTTTTTTTATATGTTTTTATAATATATAATTTTGGTATCATTTTTATAACTACTTAAGTTGTCATGTATGTTAAAATTAATATTTAATAATCTTTTCCTTTACTTTACAGAAAACTATTTATAAAAACTTAATATATCTTGAGAAATAATTTTTAGAAACACTATTGAAATAATTTCTATGTTTTAATTGACAAAATACATTAAGAAAGATTATTTACAGGAAGAAGTAATTAATTTTAAAATGTCAAGTGTTGTAATTTTCGATGTGCAGAGAAACATGAAGTCCTGTACTGTCAGTCTTTGACAAAATGTCTGCATCAGGATCATTTAAAATATTTTTTTCAAAACTTTTAGAAAATAAATCATAATCTCATCATTAATTGGCTTGTTTCCCATGCAATTCTTCTTTTTCTGATAAATAGCACTTTTTCGCCAAGTACTCGAAATATATCCAAAAGCAACACAAAGTAACAATTCTGATGATAAAATGCATTCTAGAAAATATATATATATATATATAGCAGCAAAAACCAATTTGAAAAAGCATTCAGATAGAAACCAGAAATGTTAATGTTTATATGATATGAAGATTTAAAGAGCTGAGCTCCGTTTATTTACATTATGTTTTCCCTTCTCCCCCACAAGAACTGATGTGCAAAACACCAAAGTAAGGCAGAATGTGAGCAAATTGGATGTCAGGATCTTAAAACTATGTTGAGTTCAAAAGTAATGGACACAGGGTGCCATCTAAAGGTCTTTACAAAATGTTCCACCTTAAAATGCATATATGCTTTGCCCTGCCCCAGAGTTCATTCCCTGAAGATGCATGGGTGGGACTCCTGGCTATGGAAGACTATCGCTAGTGATGATTATATGGGATGCCTGTACTAAAAGGGTTGATTAGGAACATGAAAATTAATCAAATTATATTAAAATATGTATTTGAGAGAGATGAAGGAAGATTTCTCTTTCGATTTGCTTTCTTATTTCTATAATTGTCCTTCCATTCCTTTTATAAATATTTTAATCTTTATCGGAGGAACAATAAATATGTACTAAAGTTATTAGGATGAACATATGATAAAATGAATGTACAACATTTAAGTTGAATCCTCATAAACTCTCCTTGGAAGAAAATTTTGTGTGAACTAATTCGCAACTCAATATTGATGTCAGCAACTTATATAATTAAATAGGGTATATAGAAGGTGTGCATATAAAATAATGAGACTAATATTGTAAAATACTTTCTTTTGATGTCATACATATTTACTTATCCCCTTCAATATACAATCCTCTTCTATCCGTACAATGCTCCATGCAAATCTTCCATTGTTCGAAACAGTGCTTGAAGTCTTCTGTCAGCAACTTCAACACTCATGCCACTTCCTCTTTCACATTCAACAGACTCAGATAGAAGTTGCATGGCGCAAGATCTGGCAAAGGCTGATGGTCCAATACTGGAAGTCTGTACTTGGCTTGTAACATCTTGACAGACAATGCAGAATGACTTGTCCTTCCTCATTTAAGGTTGTTTTTTTCTTTATTCTTTCATGGAGTTCAGCAAGAATGTGAAGGTAGTAATGCTGACTAACAGTTTACCTTCAAGAGTGCAATGATACCCAATCACATGAACATCTAAAAAAAACAACCATCATTGCTTTGAATTTTGATGTGCTCATTCGATCTTTTGGGCTCTTGGTGAAGATGAGCTCTTCCAGTGCATGGATTGGTGTTTCATTTCAGGATCATAAGTAAAGAATCACAATTCCTCATCCTTTCCAACAAGTTTGTGTTATTTTCAATGGCAATGACTTTTTTGCAGGATTCTTGTTCAAACAGGATAATTTTAGGTACTATTTTGGCACATATATTTTGCATGTTAAAATTGTTATGTAAAATTTGCTGTGCAGAATCTTTGTTAATTCCTACAATCTCAGCAATTGCATGAATACTTATCTAATGGTCATCTTACCTTGTTTTGGATATTGTCATCTGTTTTTGACATGGAAGAGCGACCCAGCAGTGAATCATCATCATCATCTCGGAAATCTGGAAAACGCTTAGACTACTGAAAACCACTTGCATGCAATAACATTCACTGCTACACACTTCTTTCAATAAATTATAAGTTGCGGTAGTGTTTTTTAAAATTTTCATGTTTAATTTCACAACAATTTGTTGCTCTGTTACATTTAGCATTTTTTGGCAAAATAAAAAAAATCACTTATTTGAAAGAAAGCCACAGTTATATGGATTTGTATACAAAGGCAAGAGGTACCGCTTTCTAAAAAAAAAAGCTTCTTGCCAAACAGCTGTCTTTGCTGGTCTTTGGCACATGCATACTTCTGTAGCAGCATCAGCTTTGTTACTTAATATCTGCTCCTTGTAATTAGATAACTTTCCGCAATGTCATTAAGACAGTTCTTTTTTATTATGTGTTAGGGATTGATCAATCTATGTCAGCCTGCATATCCTGTAATTTTTACACCTCATGAAACCTTAAGGGTGGGGAAATTAAGAAATATTGATAGGGGAAGTGCAATGATGGTCTCTGTGTGATTGACTGAATTGAGAATTGCTCGTACATGGGAGAGTGCATGACATAGTGATGTAATCAAACTGGAGTGTATACTCAGTAAAAAAGTATTTATAAAAATTAAGTGAAAATGTGTAGTGTATTATTAGAACAAAGCTTCAAATCGTTACCACTTCTCCAGTTTACTGAATAAGACTGGATAAATCCATTCCATTACATAATTTAGATACTAGGAATACATTTTTTCACATTCATCCTCAGAAACTTAAGGTATATTTTCATTACACAGAAAATTTCATTGAATTCCAGTCTGTTTTTATTTTATCATTAGTAAATAGGATGCAAAGTAGATCTACCTCCACGTGGTGCATCCTGGTAACGTTTATACGGCAAAATGGTCTACAACTCAGGCAGGTTCTCATGGATTTTTTATACAGGCTGCCGCTCGGTTAGTCTGAGTGTATTGCAATGGAGTTGACGATCTTCTATCCATTCCCAATGTCCCACGTCATGAGGCTGTTGCAGAATTTTGTCTTTTAACGGGTCCTAACTGTCCAGGAGAACACCTCTATTGTATTGGGATTTTTAACCATCCAAACTGTCCTCTTTGTGATTTGGTGGAGTCAATGAATCGGGCTCAACTCCATCATTGCCCATCGCTCTATGGTGACACTGAGACGAGCAAGAGAACCTTTAATAAGGCAATGATTTTGGTCATTTTTCGTGCTTTGTGTGTGTGTGATCATGTTGTGTATTCATCTTTTTTGTTGTTTTTCCTCCTGTATTGCCTTGCCATTAGAAATTTAAAAAAAAAATCATCAGTAAATAAATGATAGTGTGAATTATTGTTAAAGCTTGTCATAAAAACATTTACAGGCATTTAAATTGTGGCTGTCAGGAAATGCACTTGGGTGAAAAGTCTATATTTAAAATGAAAGTAGTTGTGACAGTAGGAAAAATTAAAATAAATCCAGAGAAATCCACTCAACAATAATGAGAAATTTATAACAAATTTATAACATAACTTTTGTATGTTTGAATTTGATTTCTGTCAAAGGGTTCTTGTTAATCTCGTTTTGTAGCATTATACAATAGCGTCATACAATTTTTTTTATTAGCATTATTGAAATCAATATCAATTAGCAATTAGAAACAGTAAAGAATTGCTCTTTATTAGTCAGGTGTGTTCAAAAAATAAAATTAAATCAATCTGTAACTTGAATGAATTAATGATAGAAGTTTTTATCACTCAACTTGAATTATCATTAAAACAGGATGTGTAACTTCTGGGGATATTGTGTACCTCCCATCTCTCTGAACTTAAATTAGATTTGGGGAAATTATTTGAAGATATATTGAATTTAATAGTACAAGACCAGACATTTTTTTTTTTTTTTTTTTTGAAATGTTAAAGGATATTAACGGAACTTGTCAAGAAGAACTGTTAACTTAAATGTTATAAAGAGATTTAATACAATTTCATTAGTAATGGATATAAAAACATATGGCTAAATTTTAATTACCTGCATCATATCCAAATATAAAAAAAAGGAAATTCAATATTATTAATACATTTCCATACTCCATATCTTGTAAAATACAGTATTAGTGCTATTAATTGAACTGTCAAATATCAGTTTCTATTCAATATCGAAAATGCTTTTTTTTTTTTTTTTTTCCCCTTTTGCTTCATTGATTTAGAAGATGAAAAATTCCTTATCAGACTCCATGTTTAAGAAATTGAACATAGAAATTTAATGGATATTCTAGACTATGTTGTGAATGTCAAATATAGAAATGCTCCTGTATAGATCAAATTTCAATTTGCATGATAAAAGATACAATTTCATTTCGTAATACTTAATCAAAATAATTCCACTGATATCCCTCTTTCTCTGTTAGATCAGCACAAGTAATCTACTGACTAAGTCAAAGTCAGTGCATTCTTCTTATTTGCATAAAAATGGCAATGTTTAGAATATCTCATTTCTTTCCTAATTTTTGGTCAACTCTTTCTTCTAGGTTAGGCAATTCAAATACTTGGAGTTAATTTTAGACTGAAAATTAATTTTGCCTTCCCATATTAATTATGCCTGTATTAAAGCTCATAAAAGTTTTAATTTGTTATATGGTCTAATCTTCTGAAAGATCCATCTTGTGTTTTGATCCCAGGAAACTATTTACTTCCATCATAAGGCTTGTAATTCTGTATGCTTGTGCTTACTAGCAAGTATCTCAGATGGTAGTAAATGTTCTTTGAAATATTGAAGGTTAAGTCATTTATTGGGATATAAAAACTGACCAATTCTGCCATATATTAAACAGCATTCCTCAAACAAATTCCAACCATCTTAGAAAACAAATTGTCAGTGCCTTAATGAGGAATTTGCCTGTCTTTGATGCTAGCTCACAGAAATGTACATGATCTCTGCTGATTCATGAATATGGAAAATTTCCTGTAATCAAGGGACTCGTGGTTTCCATGTAATTCCTTGAGAATTTACTGATAAGAAGCCCAAATGCTGTAGCAGATAGAGCACTATTCTTCTGTGTAATTGTAACAGGTTCAATCCGTAAATTAAAATTTCAACTAGTCATGAACTAATCTATAGATTTTGCTGGAAGTACTTTAAATATATAGTGTTTTCTTTTCTTAATTTTCCTTTACACTTCCTGAGCCTTATTGATTATAGGCAATCATAATTGATGTATTTTCTTCATTTTATCATAGCAAATTTAACCTAAATAAGAAAAAAGGAACAACTTTAAAGCAAAGCAAAATGGGGGGGACACTGATTTTTTATTAAACTTTATTTAAAATAAAGTTTATTGAGTCATTAAACTTGTTCATTTTCAGCAAACTAAAAATGATACCAGAAGCATTCTGTGTAATAATTGTTTAAATAGCCGTAAAAAATAAGCAATGTTTTGACAAATTTAATAATGTCAGCTAAAAAGATTGCACCAATGCCTATGAAATTGAATGTTTTATGCATCAGAAGTTTGCATTCAATCCAGTCAAACTGATAGTTAAAAATATGTAGCAAAAAATAATAATTTATATAATCAACAATATTATACAACAGAAAACATGTCAAATGCAAATACCTTTTATTTCCTTTATTCTTTCCATCAAGTGATAACTATTTTCAATCTTTGGATTTCTTCTGAGTTTTGCCTTTTGGCTCAACCTTTTTGCTTGTTGTTCCAATTTTCAGCTGGAGCTTTAAAGAGTGAAATAACACCCCAGCTCCTCGTTAAAAGTCCAAGAGAATTTTATGAATTTGAAGAGACGATCTGCCGCCTGCCTAGCCCGGGACCAAAGGGTAGAGAGGTCCCCTGACTCCCGAGCAAAGTCACCCGCCTTGTTCCCGTTAAGGAACTCAGCGCACTTCCTTGTGCTCAAATTTCTCCCTTGGCTGAATAATTAAAATACTTTAAAAAATGACTCAATCTCTTTTGGTCTCTCATTATTTTAGTTCCCTTAAGCTCGAAAAGTTTTTTCATTATTTTTAAATTTTAATATACTTTTTATATGTAAAAATAGCTGTTAAGTTTATTGTTTTTGATGGGGAGGGGGTATATTCTGTAAACAGGGAAAATGTCTGAATATTTTAGAATACTTTTGTTCCTCATGAAATTTGAACCAGATATCAAGTATCGGTTGCATAGCATGAGGTTCAATGATTCCTTTAACAATTTAAATATATTTTCAATATACTTAATAGCTTTACAATCATATTTTAATTTTCTTTTTCTTATATTTAAGCAACTTACACTAATATATGCTGTATCAAATTAGTTTTCTGTGTGTTGTAATAAAAATAGTAATAAATGTAGCTGTATATTTTTACTGAATCTCCATTTCAATATAGCAAGTATTAAGGAGTATCACAAAATTAAGGTGTTGGAATAACTAATAGAATTAAAATTTTACTATGAACAAAACAAAAAAACCTGTGTGTTAGATTTAAAAAAGTTAGGCTTCCATTGAGATCTTTTAATCTAATTCTGCAAAATCTTTCTTGCATTATGTAAACGAACTTTTTTTCAGAAATTCAATTAATCTCATTTGTATGCATAGTTCTTTTAAATTGTAAACTGTATTTCAGTAAAAAGAAACTATTTAACTATCATAAAATTGTTACATGATTGTTATAAACATTGATTAAATGTAGTATTGAATTTAATGGAACAATCTTAATAGAAAATGAAGCATTAGATTTTCAGTTAAAAGTTAACAGATTGAGTGTTATCTTATTTGTTTCAAAAACGAAATTTTTTTAATCCAAATGAAATTTTGATATTAGAAATAAAAATTCATATTTTGAGTCATGTGGGAAATGTGCTATCCCAACTTAACTTTAAAAATTCATCAGCATTTCTTTTATTTAAAAAAAAAA
>BMAW01050344.1:11168-32914 GCA_019974015.1 Nephila pilipes
TTTTTTTTTTTTTTTTTTTTTTTTTTTTTTTTTTTTTTTTTTTTCTTAGGCCTCAAGATACCAGGTCTTGAAAGAATGTGCTAAATTCAATAGGGAAGTTGATGCTCTGAGAAAACTTGATAAAGAAAAAGAAGAAAATGTTAAGCGATTTGAGGAGTATATTGATCAATTTAGTATGTGTATTTACACCTTTTGTAAATGACATTGACTGCTTTACATCAATACATTGCTTAAATGTAAAATTTAAAGTTCAGATTTGTATGCTAAAAGCTCTTTTTAAAACAACGTACAAAATAAATATCTTATTAAGCTAGACAAATATTGGGTTTTTAGGCCTTACTGCTGAAGAACCTTCTTAATTATTAGTCTGTTATGAGGTTTTACCCCTCTTGTATTTTTATTAAAAAACATCTTATAAATTCATAAAATTTTGGCATCCTAGGGTAGTTCGTAATTCCTTAAAAAAAGATTTTTTAAAAAATGATTTCAGGGATGTTTTTCCCCCTGAACTTGCAATCCACAACTTTGGCCATCGAAAATGCACAGGTGTGCATCCGTACATTATCTTAGAGAATTTTTTTCAAATGAGAATATTTTCTCTTGATTTCTACTTTATCAATTAGTGCAATAACAACGCATAATACTCTCCATTTACTGTCTTTCTTTTTTCCAAATTATTGGTATAGATTATGCCATCTGCTTGCCAAAAGACCGCAGCCATCATCTTGCCTGCCGATTTCCCCATCTTTGCTTTCTTCGAATCCCTTTTGCCTACAAAATCCCACTGTTCTATTGTCTCTAAAAGATAGTAATGTATCTACATTTTGTCCACAATTATGCATTGTCATAGAAAGTCATCAGGATTGTGATGATCAAGCACCAAAATAGGCTCAGAGCCGGCCACACGGTTGCATTTATTTTCCAATGAAAAAAAACATGGCAACCATCTTGCCTAGATTTTTTACACACCCGATTTTTCATGCAGAATTGAAAACTGTACCTTGTGATATGCCAGTGACCTCAACTATTTCTTGCCCTCTGATTCGTCAATCACTCAAACCCATATCGTGGATTTTATCAGTCATTCAGGGAGCAGTCACTTTCTTTGGACGTCCTGAACGGGGTTTACCTTTTGTAGATGTATAGCCTTACTTAAACTCATTTACCCAATTGCAAACAGTTGCAGACACCAGAGGAGATGTGCTGTGAATTTCATCCAACTTAGTTTTGATCTCTTTTGAAATATATTAAGCCTTTTAAGTTTAAGTGGTTTAATCTCTGCTCAGAACTTTTTCCCCCCCTCAATACCAAGTTTCTTCCTTCAGTCGTCTGTAAAAGTGATACATGCATTAAAAATAACTGAGACTTAGACAGCTTAGTGAGTCACGACACTCACTAAAAACTGTTTTTGATGCTACAAGCATCATCTCTTGAAATTTCTAAGGACTTATTGAACAGCCCTTATCCAAATAATTTTCAACTCTTGTTAGACATTCAAATGAGTTTTTTAAGTTTATCTTGTAAAATTTTTTATAAAAACTACACTGATAGGTTTCTACATTTTTTTTCCCTTAAAAAGGATGTAAACAAATAGTGTGTTAAACCTAATAATGTTACATTAATAAAAAATTTAGAGTATCCTCTGGTAAACTTTGGGTTACTCCTCAATATCTTGGTGATAATGCTTCATCCTAACGTTGCATGCATTGAGATTCAAAGCTTGCAGCTTTTATAATTGTGGCTTTTCTTTTATTACAATTGTAGAAACATCAAGTTTCTTAGAATAAGAAAAAATGAGTAATATATATTAATCACTTGTATTATTGCTATATTTTGTGGCTACTGTAGCCCAGTGGGCATAGCTGTGAGCTCGTGTTTGGCGTATTTCATATCGAGTTATTGTTGGAAATTTGATGCCACCCACTGTGTAACAGGACTGATGTATGTTAAATATGTTGAGGCTTACAATCCTCCTGTTTGCCTGGTGTGGGAAGTTTGCAGAGTGGGGTGTCGTCTTCATCACTTAAGAAGAAGTGAAAATTAGAAAGTCCACTAGCAATAGCTTTTGTCTTGCTTCTTAGTACATTAATAAAACAATCACGTTACTATGTTTATTTTTATACTCAATCATGCTTGTCTCATTCAACAATGTCTTTATTGATTTTTTAACTTTGATGCTGTCTGATGAGAATAAGTTAAAATAATAAATTTTGATATTGAAAAATCATTAAATTTGTAAAATTTTGTTATTTCCTGAAACATGGAAAGTGTGCTGTATCAAACTTTTAATTCAGTTATTTTAAAAGAGAAGGATTTTTGTTTTACTTAAGATTCTGTTCCATTTTAAAATTACAGAGAAGAGTGAATTTTTTTATGAGAAAGCGTATTTGAGCAATCAACTGATGTTTATATTATTAGTACTTTTCAGAGGAAAATTAATAAGTAGAAATAGATATGTATGTATAGTTTTAATTCTCGTGTCAGTTTTCTTAATTTTATTTACAGTTATTGATGTAAACTTTTTACTCCATTGAGATCAAAATTAATGTGAAATTAATATTTCTACAAATTCTGTTTTATTATTTGTATTCTATATACTATATTAACAAACTATAAATTCAGATACTTTTAAAATATTTATTCAGTTCTTACAATATTAACAAGTTTGTTTTTAAGTGGAATATTATCAAATGCTACTTTCAAAAATATTTACAATATTTTCTATAATTTTTTTTTTTACTTATCTGTTTACAACATCAGGATACATTAGCTAGTTTTCTATTACTAGTAGAGTAGTGACTTCATGAATAGTATTGGGTTGATGATAAGTACTAAATATATCTTTGCAGGAAATTTCAAATTGATTTCTTAAATGTAATTGCAATTTTCATTTGCATGTTAATTTTTTACTTTTAATATATTTAAGGATTCTTTCAGAGTCAGTTATTTAAGTGTAATTATACAATGCTACCTTATCAGAATCAAAACAAAAGATACAATTTTAAAATTGCTCAAGTTTAGAGTTATTGCATATATATGCGTCATATTAATTGCCAATGGAAATTTCAAAGTTGTTTTTCTTTTTCAGACGCTTCATATGACAAATATATGGCAGAGGGAGACACTGAGAAAATAAAAGAATTGGTATACAAAAGCCCTAGTGAGTTTGGTTTGGATTCTGATGAGTTTAATGCCCTTTCAGATGATGGAACAGATTCCGAAAGCAACTTAGAAACAGATTCAGAAGCAGGCAACCCGCCAGCAAAACGGCAGTGTCTAAATGTTCTTGATGAGGATTGATAGAGAATTAGGATTGGTTGTTATAATAATGTTATATGTGAATATTTTTATACATAACTTTCATTTTGTACAATAATGTTCATTTTTTAATCTTTAGTTATTTTTTTCCCTCGAATTTCCAGGCTATTAACAAAACTCTTAAGTAGTTCACATCTTCTTTAGGTAAACAAGGTCTGTCTGCTCTAGAGGTATCCTACTGTGGCACTTGACCCCTATTTTCTCCATGTCATTTGCTCTACTTTGACAGATATGCTATGTTTGTATGGTTTATGTGGGGAGGAAATTTACTCAAATTTTTTTCTAACTCTAAGGAGTTTTTTTAGGTTTTCATTGTTTTATGTGGCTGCAGTAGCCTTGTGGTCATTGCTTCGGATTCGTGGCCAGCAGTTTTCGTTCATTTGCAGGTTTCACCTTGGCCGCTAAAGACTCACCGTGTAGCCGAGGCTGATGCATGTTAAATCTGTCGGGGGCCCAAAGTCCTAAAGTTGGCGTGGTGTAGAAGTTAGGAGAGGGGTTGCCAGCTCAGGGGGCCACATCGTCACTTGACCGAGGTTCAAAATTACGAGGTCCGTCGCCAATAGCACTCATGTTGCTTCTAGTGCAACATTAATAAAATTTTCTGCTATATATATATATAGCTTTTATAGCCACCTAAGGGGTTATTGTTTTAGATGGGGCATTTTTGCAAACAAGAACACTTTTCATAAAATAAATATATTCAATTTAATAATTTATCATCTCCTTTCATTTCAATATCGGAAAAGTTAACTATTGTCCATTTCTCAATACTTCATCGTTTACTTTAGTTCTTTTGTTCAAATGAGTAATTTAATAATTATTAAAAAAAATGCATCTTGGGTGGCTATATCAGTTCATTACAAAACTTTGCATAGAACTTTTTTTACATCAACTATTTTTTATTATATTTACTTTTTTTTTTTTTTTTTTCCCCTAATATAATAGGGTGGTGATGTATCAATTCCAATTTCAACATGCTCTTGTAGCCACATCAATAAGGTACCATCACACTGTCTTCTTTAAATCATTTGTTTTATACTTTTCTGATTTGGTGGATTAATAACTTCCTCAAAATTTGTCGATTATTGTATAAAATTAGATTTATATAAAAATTTTCGATTTTACCCTGACATGCTATATATTATTTTAGTTATGAAAGTTTAAGCAAATATTTGGCATGTTTTATCCAGTTATGGCTCTTGCAATGAACCCTATCTCTCCTTCACCTTTATGGGATGCTATTTGGGCATTGTAAAGGAAATTTGCTTGGAAAGGGTCCATGTTCGAGAATTTGTTTGCACCATCTGTGACAGCTTTGAAATATGTTCTGTCAAAACATCCTTGATGTTGAGAGCCTTTCATTGAATTTTGAGTGAGATTTGTGAATGGCCTGACTGCAAGAACTAGTTCATTTAGAGAAATCTTCTTAAGATTTGGACAGGGTATATTACTAGGGGAAGGGTGTTGATGTTACGGTCTAGCTTTGAAGAATTCTTAGTAGTTAATGCTTTTCCTGTTGTTTCAGGACCAAATAACAAATGCAAACTATTGTGGAACCATCTTTGGGCTTTAATTCATTATGAAGATTAAAAATTCTCCATTCATAATCAATTGGATGAACTTAAATTCTTAATTGTAAAAGAAAAAATAAGTTTCCGACAGTTCTCATTCTCAACAATTCAAAGAATGGTGGGAATTGTAAAATCGAGGAAAAATTTCAAGTGGAACACATTGTTAGAATAAAAATAATAATGCAACTAAGAAGTTTTGTAATTCCCCGATTTTTTAATTTTCTTGCAAGATGAAATATCTGAAGCAGATTTAATGTGCGATACTGGAAACCAATAAGGACCAAAACTTTTGTTTTGTACATCGTACAAGAATCCATCATGGCCGCATTAGCTTAATGGGCATGGTCGCATCCCACATATTTTTTGAATCATAGGTTTGAGCACTGTTGCCACTAAAGACCTGTCCTGTAGTGGGGCTGATTCACATTAAATCTAATAGAGGTTCCAAGTCATGTGGGCAAGGTGTAAATGTTTGGAGAGCCAACTCACAGATATCATCCTCATTTTGCGAGGTTTAAAAGTACGAGGCTCATCGCTAGAAGTTCTTTTATTTTTAATCTTACAGACTGTGGTCTCAGTATTGCCTGTGCAGTATTCAGTGATTAATTCTTTTTTCTCTTTTCATACCTCTTGACTAATTAAATAAATATTTTGCAACTGAATGTATGCCGTGCATCACCAGACCTTTATGGTGACTTTGGAGCTCTGGTCCGACCTTCTGCTTATTTATTATCCTTATTTTAATTTTAATAATCCTTTTGTCACTCCATCAAACATATGACTAAAATTTTTCAGAGTAATGTTCTTAATTAAATAGGTAAGCAAATTTCTTACCTGTATTTTTCTGGGTTGGTCTCCTTTTGAAAATATATCAATTTTCTTGGCTTAAAAATTTCAGACATTGAATGATGGCATATTTTACATTTTAAAAAAACAGTTAATATTACAAGGCTACAAATAAAAAAAAAAAGCAAAATACAGACACAAATAAACGCAATCGTCTGGACATGCTAATTTGGCGCTTTTTCGTCAATACAAATTTGTGTATTGATTATTGTATTGATGTTTCCGCATCAATACAAAACTGTGGATAACAAGTAGATGCATTTCAGAAATAAAGCAGTAGTCAAAACTGGATGTTTTAAGACAGACGGGCTTCGAGGAAAGCAAAGACGGTGAAATTGGTCTGTATGATGGCCATGATTTTTTTTTTTTTTTTTTTTTTTTGATGCATGTGGATTCAACTACATATTGTTACAATTTTAATTTTGAAATAAATTCATGGTTTATTTTGTGATTTTAATTCTTGTTACATGTTTATTTCTAATTATATATATACATCAAATACAAAGGGTTAATGAAAAGGAGTCCTTGACAGTAGTTCAGAAGCAAAAATGTAAACTAAATAAAAAAAATTATTATAGAAAAAAGTTATGCTTTTTTTTTTTTTTTTTTTTTTAAAGATTTAAGAAAAAAGGCAGTAGAAAGGAATCATATTTGTTATTTTTGCTTGCCTAAAAAACATAAAACAAGAGAAATAGTAAAATACTAAGATACAAGTTTATCTCATAAATTATTAACTTGTAAATGATGGCCAAAAGATAAAAATATACTCTTTTAAGAAATTCAAACTAAAGCTTAATAAAGTTAATGATAATTGTTAAGAAAAATTCCATAATTAAAAAGAAAAGGTTAAAAACCCAGTATTGACAAAACTAAAAATTCATGCTGTTTTGTTTAATTGTTCTCCGATTTCATATAATTTGTAGAACCTTCCAGAATAATTTTATTTCCAGAGTATTGTTCTGGATTATCCTCAAATAATATATGAACTTGTGTTCTCTGGCAGGTGTAGCAGTTCTTTGTCTATTAATAAATCTCGTTATTCACTGATCTATTGTTTGTTCAATTGAACCTGCTTCATTATCTACGAGACAATATTCATAGCAATTCTGATGAATTTTCCAAGAGCATTAAATCCAACAGAAGTGACCAACCTTCTAGAACTCTTTCAAAAATGCTAGTTTAGGGGGTGGGGAATAATTTTTCATTCCAGATTATTTATTGTTCAAAAAAGAAACTGTTCATCAGGTTAAAACTTATCAGCTTGTGTTGCTAAAGAGTCAATGGAAATCAAGTTTTAGAATTTAATCGGTTTTGTATTTTTGGGGATCATTTAGGAATACGATACGCTAAAGAGAATTTTGACTTTAGAATGTTAATGAGAACAGTTAAGTTAGATTCGACTTTTATTTTTTATATCAAATAGCTTAAATTTTTATCTTTCTAGTGATTTATCTGACTTGTATGTCAAAAAACGTAAATGTTTGATTTTCCCATTCTTTCTTAGAGCACTTTGTAACTTTTTGGCCATTTATACAGATGACATATGTAAACAAATCTCTCGCGAAGAGGCACTTCATTAATCTCTATTCAACTTTTGCAATTTTCATAGGATTGAAAAATTGCCTACAATAAAGTTCATTGTAACTGGTGGTTTTTTTTTTTTTACCATTCTTTAACTGTTTATAATATTTTTTATGTGATTTTTAAATACTGAAATTAATAGACTTCTTTGCTGCATATCCCATAAAAAAAATATCAACCATGTTAAAATATTTTTCTTGTATACTAATATTAAATTATATTTTCTTTAGAACATAGTATTTTTTCTCATAAAAATGAGTTTGTAAACTTATTTATAACTCCCCGAAGTAAGAGAATATTTTTTAAAAACGAAAAAAGGTTGAAAAGTCACCCACCACAGTGATATTGAGACTGTTATGGAATCATATGATAATGTTGGAACTGAAACTGCCATATTCAGCGATTCTTACGTTTTTTATCATGAAAACGAGGAATTCTGAATACTAAATTATGTTATTACTTTTGATGTATGTTTGGATAAATCTGCATGCAAAAACTGTAATGGGAGTATATATGTCCGAATTACAAGACGAATAGATCTTTCATCAGAATTGCACATCTTTTGAAAATGTTGGATCCCTTCAAAAAATCGCAGCAAGCTGTTTGGAAAGTATAGTTTTATTTACTGTCCAGTAATGAATATCCAATTTATAAACTCTGTCCAGTTGGAACTGTAAGCTGGTGTGGGTTTCATCATCCCCAAACTAAAAGCGAAATGCAAGGCCATACCAACCATGCACTTGTTCTTCTACTAATAATGAACGTCAACAGGTTTGTATGTACAGATTTCTCAAATTCAGAGCAACTAAGAAAATGACATTATGGAAAAACATAGAATACTTAAGAATCTGTGAAAGTGTCATATGGACTCGTGTATCAAAAAAATGCGTTTGTGATAATCGAAACTTTTAATTTTGATGCTTTGATGTTTTTTCTTGCTTTAATGTACGAAATGTAACAAATTGCCATATTTAATACAGGATTGGAATTCATTCATGTCATCACTGGTAGTAACAGTACTGGAGAGATGTTAGGTGAATCTGTAAGCTCTTTGGCCCGGTGTTTTCAGAAATCGTTGGGTTAGTCATTTTTCTTATGTTTCAACTTGGATTTGCTAATTTGCCAAATCCAGGCAGAAGACCTTGAAGGCGTACACTTCAACTTAGCTGCTCCGTAGTAACGATCGGTTATATAACGCCTCCACCAAAAAATGTCACGTAGAATATAAGTCAAATAAAGAGTACGGAATTTAATTTCAACTTGAGAAATTTTATTTATTCAAAGTATTAAGAACTATCAATTTGATAGAAACAATAAAGGTAATAAGATTTTACTTTATATGAATATAAATGATCTGTAAATAAAAATAATAAGATGTAAAGCATATCAACAGAAAGATGAAAATCTTTCTCCTATTTACAGCTTTGAGTGTGTGTGTGCGTGCGTGCGCGAAGAAGAAGAGGAGAGGATGCACTTCAGTTCATACTTCCATGCATATGTTCTCGAGAATAAATATGGCTCGCAAAAGGACCTGTCGACCATGGTCGAAGGCAATCCGTTTATCGAAGTTTAAAAGGATGAGTGAGTTAATAAATATAAGTTTATGGCGCAAGAGCTAAATCCAACTCTTCCGCCATTGTCAGAAAATAGTAATCTTGGAAATGTTTCGAAAGTTATTCTAACTGATATAAAAAAAAATACTAAATGTATTTTATCAAGCGATGAAATTCATCCTTTACATTAGTGCCTTTTTATTTAAACACTTGTCGGTGAGCGAAAAATTTGAGCTGGTGAAATCTAAATATTTCTGTTTTAACTGTTTGGGGAATCAAGGTGATTGATTGTAGAAATAATTTCTCTTGCAATTTTGAGAGCAAAAACATAAATTGAGTCTTCATTACCCTCGCGAACAAAAGATAAAGTGATGGTATCGCGGGAAATGAGTATTGAAAATAAAAGTATTCAATCGACCTTAGACGCATCTGCTCCAGCGTTATATTAGAATAATTAATTTCAAACGACTTTAATATTGCAAAATGAAATAAAAGCGGTCCTACTCATTACTTTTGTTTGTTGGATGAAGGATAAATCCGGTAATTGTAATGAATGCAGATGTTTATAGGACGTCTATGCAAATTCAAATTTTATGAGTGAAAGGTTAATAGACAAGCTTCAATTGAAAGGAGAAAAGACTAATATTTCTGTATCAGAAATAAATAGTTTGTCTTTAAATATAAAATCTAAAGTTAGCGCACATATTTTAAATAGAGGCAAGAGTTTTGATTTCAATTTATATAGAAGTTCCAAAAATTACCGATTTTACACCCTCTGAGACATTTTTAAATAACTTTCGGATTAGCTGCTGGCAAATTTTTTGAGCCTAGGTCCAATCAGTTTTCTTGTAGGTGTAGAACATTTTTAAGAGCTTTTAAAATCAGGTCCACTTTCTCTGCAGGATGAAAATATTTCCTGCAGGATTGTCCTGAATCAAATAGTACACCACTGAGAGTCGTATTTAAAGTAGCTTTATAATCTAGTTTTAATTAAAGTCTTAAATATATATATTTCTAAAATATATCCTTTAAAAAACGCCTACATGGGGGCTTTCGATTGAGAAAAAGCTTGCTATGTTCTGATGGATCACTCCCGGGATACCCTAGCGATCCTTCTCTATTTTCGACCCTCCTTCTTGTCAACCACTTCTTACCTTTTTTCAACTTCACGTCTAGACCACAGTTTAATCTTGTTTGGCGCAGCATAGCCATATCTGGCTCTTGCGCCAATAAACTTTACATTCACTCACTCTTGTTCTGATGGATCGAAGTTATCTTCAGAAACAAGTGTGGAAGAATATACCACTATAATTTATGCGATAAAAAAAATATGCCTTATTTTATTTAAAACTCTATATGTATTTTAACTAAATTTGATTTATTAAGTTTATAACATAGTTTATCACTAAATATTGTGAAAATTATATATGCATAAAAATGTTATACTGAAATTCTAATCTTTTCAAAAGTGTTTTGAGATCCTGATATTTCCCAAATTAACTAAAATAATGGGACTTTTTGTGAAAGTATTTATTATTTCTTCTAAGGAGTACGAAACAGCGAGTGCACAAAAATTATGTCCACTCAAAGGGTAAATAAAATTCGAAATTTTCTGAAACAATTATGCACTCTGTTCTTATAAAGTGGGCATCTCTTTGCTTTATTGCATCTTTTGTCAGTGATTGCCATTCGACAATGAATTACAACTCAGTTCACTTAGATTCCTTGGTAAAGACTATTGCTAGTAAAAATGAACCCCTATTGCCGGTAGCTTATCGTCTATTCTTATCTAATGCTAGCATTTTATGTCCATTATCGTTAACAAGTCTCATGTCTATCAACGACAACAAGTTCCAAACTTTCTGTCTCCAGCCAGTTCTATCTCGGATGCTTTCGAAGGCTGTCCTTATCTAAACTAATTTCTTTCCAATAGTTTTAGTTTTGAGAAATCCTTTTTTTTCTCCTGCGCTTTTGTTCGTTTTCTTTTGCTGGACACTCGCCGCATTCATTGATAAATTTCTATTCCTGTGTTAAATTCCCTTTTGGAGAAGAAGTCATTTTTGCCACATCTGCACTCGAAAACATGTTAATGACCTCTAGCTTTCACTGTAAAAAGCGAATCGTCACATGGCAATCTGAATCGAAAATTTCAGCGCTGTCATTTGTTGCTTACTAGCCATGTATTGCTCTATGTGGTTGGTGGTATAAATATGATACCACTTAGTTTGAAGTATGAAACTGTTGTTATTTTAATGTGAATCGAAAAGTCGTGGTTATCGGTCAAAACATATGAATGAGAAAAAATAAAGGTTCTTTATGACAGAGCTCACATCATAATAAGCGTTATTAAAGCGCACAGCTTTACATAACGTTTTCCAGTGCTTCCGTATACACGTTTCTCGTGAGTCTGTTGGGAGAATCGGGGAAGCACAATCGTAGATATGTTTAATATAGCGTAAAAAAAAATAGCTCGCTCGCTCTAACCCAATACTCCTGCGAGTGACACATTTTTTTAATTGAATCTTAAAGACAAACACATATACACAATAAAAATAAACACAAAAATGATAGTTATAATTACAACACGAAAATATTATACATACAGCACAAAAATAATACGGTAACATACTTACACAAACAAAAATTAAGATATCAAAGAAACATTTTCCATACGATATATGAAATCATCTTCATTCACTACTGTAGCTAAAAAGTCTGCTGTTATGTAATCAGTCTACGAACATTTTAATTTAATTACATTTTCCATCAATAAGTTTTTCACAAAGTGAAGACGTAAGTTCATGTGTCCCGATTTATTCGTTGATCTCGTGCTTTTATCCACTGTATCGCTGTTTGACTATTAGAATTCAAGATTACAGCCTGATTTATAAACATCTCAATTCGGACAATAAATATACTGTCCAAATAATGCCTTTACAAATTTCTGAGGTAGGAAATAATTCAGCTTCACAAGTAGAAATACTTACACTTTTATGTTTATGACATTTCCGTGAAATTAGCGAATTGCCCATTAAAATTACTCCACCAGAAAACGATTTACTATTTTCTGCATTTCTCCTACAAGCATTCAATATACCAAAATCACTGTTACAAATGAATTATTTTATCCTCTGTGACCTTTAAATACCTTTACACTCTTCTTGCCAAAAAATAGTGTCTTTTTTCCTGGTTTGTGATTAAACTGAGATAAGTATACTGTGACAAATGATTAATCAAGACGCATTCTATTAGCTAAATATAAAAGGTCTATTAATTCCTGATACGTAGTTAGATCAAAAACTTCATTTATTAAAGGAAAACTGTTACCTTCTCCACCTTACAATTGTAAGGTGAAGAAGGTAAACAATTCACCGATTTACAATTGCTTACAAGGTGGCTTACAATTTCACCGATTTACAATTTTCTAAATTATGTTTAATCAATAAGGATTCAATACATTCAGACTGTGTTAAGCTGATATTATTTTCTTCTCTTACAATTTCCATACCTAAAAAATTTTGAAAAAAAAAAACCTGCTATAAGCGTCACTTTATATTTCCTTTCACAAAAATCATTTTCTTTCAATGAATAGATCCATTTACTTCTTATTAGTTTAGTTTTTCCTGATTGAGATACAACCTCCCAAATTTCATGTTCATGTAAGGAATGCAAATCGTTTCTCATTGCTTGCTTCCATTAATTCCACGGGCCGCAGTAGTCTAGTGGTCAAAGTCGTGGACTAGCGGCCGGCGGTTTTCGCTCAGTCGCGGGTTCGATCCTTGACCGCCAAAGACCCGCCGGGGTTAATGCACTTTAAATCTGTTCGGGGCCCAAAGTCCTCCCGTTGGCGTGGTGTGGATGTTAGGAGAGGGGGTGCCAGCTCAGGTGTCGTCCTCGTCACTTGACCGTGGTTCAAAATTACGAGGTCCGTTGCCAATAGCCCTCGTGTTGCTTCTAGTGCGACGTTAATAAAAACTAAACTAAACTCCATTTATTCCACTCAACATTACTCATCGCTTCTAAGTAATTGCTTGGAATGTTATTCGTCAAATTCACTTTCATGGTTTAAGATTTACTCTTTCGCAGCGCCTGGGTTCAAGTGGTTGGGTTTCATCCCCCTCGTCAATTGCATCATCGAGTGCAAATGTGCTATCGTTCTTTCGCGTTGTTGAATCCAAGGCTTCGTAAATTTCCAAACTGATCATTTTATATTTTGATTACCTTCGTTTTCTTTTGGAGAGGTTTCATTCAACGACTGAATATCCCAAGGTTCATAACTATAATTTATTCCCAAATAAGTGTTGCCCCTTTCCGATTCGTCAAATTTAACTGACCGCTCTTCTATTATTTTCTATTTATTTATATCATAGATGCGATAAGCTCTTTTTTCTCCAGCGTAGCCTAATATTATACCCCTATTTACAGGAACATCAAACTTATTTTTTCGTAGCACTTTGGGAATGTGAAAATATGCAACTCAACCAAATGTTTAAAGACTAATTAATTTAGGTTTCTTACCAGTCTACATTTCAAGGGGGATTTTAGTTTTACCTTTACCGATTTTACATTAGGCACTTGAGTAATACAATTAATGGCTTCATCCCAGAATTTTAATGGAAGTTTACTTTCTTATAAAAAAAAAAACTCCCTAGCCCTTCTTGAAGTATTCTATTATCACGCTCAGCTTTCCCGTTACTTTTGCTATTATAAGGTACAGTTTTCTCATGGGATATACCTGAAATATCAAATTGTTCATTAACAAATTCTAATCTATTATCACTCCTAAATTTTTCAATTCTTTTTCCAGTTAAATTTTCGTATAAAGATTAAAATTGGAGAAATACATCATGTACTTCAGTTTCATGAATGAATTCTGAAATTTTAGAACTTTGATAAATGTCAATATCAGAATGACTTTTTCTGGTTATCTTATTTATATCACAAGTTTCACATCTAAAATCACTGATATCATTAATATCAATATGTTCAGCATATATTTAGAATTTAAATGACGTAATATATTACACAAAATTACATAGTTATTAGTCGGCTGATTAGATAAATAACATTCAGAATTATACATGGGATTTAAGTAAATTTCTAATCTATTCTCATTTTAATTGCCTTAATAATCAACATATTATTTTTATCAATTATTAACACACAGTTGTTATCAGATTTAATTTTACAGCCTTTATCCAATAAGCATGGAATAGATAATAAATTCTATCTTAAATCAGGTATATAACTAACATTAATAATGCAAAAAGATTAATTGATCTATATAATTGTTGCATCATGATCAAACTCCATGAGAGGTAAGTTTCTCTGTTGGAGAGTGGCAACAGATGTAAGAGAGGAAAAAGCTGTAACGGTTGTGTTTTGGAAAAGATGATGGCGAAAGAAAAGAGCGTTTAATGTTTATGCTGTGCTGTTTTGATTTAAATATATGTTTTTGATGTTTCCTACAATGTTGTCATCTATAAACAAAGCTACCTACATTCATTTTCACAGTCAATCCTGATAGGAACTACATTTCTGGCGCCCCCGGGTGGACTGGTTTTGTTTTGGAGTTTGATAACGGTAAGAAAATTGAATTTCCATTTTGAAGTTATTGATATAATTAGATATTGAACATAGACATTTATCATTGAATGCATGAACTAATTTAATAAGATAGTAAAAATGGAAATTATTAAACGAAATAAAATAGCACAGCTTTCTTCATTTACGAAATCGTATACTAAGCTAGAGAGTGTGTTGATTAATGAAAATCCTGACGCAGAAGAAATTGAAATGTGTTTACTTTTGGTTAAGAAAAAAACGAACTCATAAGAGTTGACACATAATAATTATTTAGATGTTTTAACAGATGAAACAGAATTCAAAACTGAATTTAATATTGTCGAAGAATATAGAAAAAAGGCTTTGAGAATGGAATTAAAGTCTAAACGAGTATTTGAGAATATTAGGAGCAAACAAAAAAGTAAAGAAAGTAGCAATTCTAACAATAATTCTCATTTGACTGTGTGCGAAAATCCGTATAAAACGATTTCCCCGCGACTTCCTGAAGTTGAACTGAATAAATATGGCGGTGAATTACGAGATTAGTTAACCTTGTGGAATCAGTTTAAAAACATACACGAAAATAAAAATTTAACTGATTGTGATAAATTACATTACTTAATTCAGTCGACAAAAATTAAGTCAGAAGCTAGAGAGCTTGTTGAATCTTTTCCTATAACGAATGAAAACTACCCTATGGCGATAGAAAGTTTAACTGAAAGATATGGACGAAAAGAACTATTAATTGATTTTTATGTACGAGAATTGTTATAAAACTTGTTTTAAATAACGCTACTAAAAAGAAACAAGATTCTTTAAGCAGTTTGTATAATAAACTTTCTACTCAACTTCGGGCTCTAAGTAGTTTAGGTGTAACTACAGATCAGTGCGGCGTAATATTAAATCCTTTAGTCGAAAGTTCGTTACCGATACATATATTGCGATCCTTTGAAAGACAAAGAAAAAATATTGAATCCGAACAGAGTATATCAACACTGAATGCTATAGTTTCGTTTCTGAAGAGCGAAGTGCAATCAGAAGAAAAAAATAAAATTAAGTAGATCTGAAATACTTCCCTATGAACGTGAATGCAAGCACTTGGCAGAGAGCCAACTGCTCATCTGCTGCTGAATTATTCATTCAAGAATCAAACGATACATGTGAGTTTTGTTTCAAGGTTCATGAAAATCGTTTTTGTAAAAGAGCTTTTTTCATCCCACTAGAAGAAAAGATCGCAATAATAAAAAAGATAGGATTATGCGGGTCTGCTTGTCTAAGGGTCATCTTGCTTCTAGATGTCGATCTCAAATAACGTGTCAATCGTGTTCTAAAAGACATTTAAAGTTCATGTGCCCAAACATTATATGTAATAAATCTGATTCACCTAAACAAGAGGTAAATGATAAAAATATTAATGAAAAAACAGTTGATTCTTTACATTCTCGGGCAATGAATGAAGTTATATTACAAACTCTTGTTGTAAATGTACATGGCATCAAGAAAGAACGTAAAGCTAGAACTATTATCGATACGGGATCGCAAAAATCATATATATTGAAATCTACTGCTGAAGATTTGGGTTTTAATTTGCAGAGGGAAGAGGAATTTCGCCATTTCTTATTTGGCGGAACGAAAACAAGGGACGTATAAACACGAGTGTTATAAAATTTATTTGAGTAGTCTTGCTCGTAACTATATTTGTAAATTAGAGGCTTTAGATCATGATGTCATTTGTAATGACATTTCTAGTGTAAAAAATGGTTCTTGGATACATGAATTGAAAACTAAAAATATATTATTAACCGATATTCAAGAAAACACAGGGCCCATTGAGGTACTTTTTGGGTGCAGACTTTGCCGTTAAGTTAATTACTGGTCGACGAGAAGAGTTAGAGACAAGCTTAGTAGTATTAGAAACCAAGTTAAGTTGGACTTTGATGGGTAAAGTACCCCGATATACCGAAGAAAAAGATGCAAGTATGAATATCGTAACCATGTTAACTCAAGCAGATATTCCTGTTTCTTCATTGTGGGATCTGGAACTACTTGGTATACGGGATCCTTTTGAGCAAAATTCAAGAGAGGAAACTGAAAAGGTTGTCATGTTTCACTTTCAAGAAACAATTCGGTAAAAGAGAGATGGGAGATACGAGATCCATATGCTTTGGAAAGTGGATCGTGCGTTTCTAACAGACAATTATGAGTTGTGCTTGAAAAGACTTGAATGTACTACCAGCAAGTTGGAAAAAATTGGTTTTAGAGAAAAGTATCATGAAGTCTTTACAGAATGGTTAAAAGAAGGAGTTACTGAGGAAGTTCCTGGAACTGAGTTACTTGTTGGTACTTATTACCTTCCATACCGACCCGTTATCAAAGAAACATCCACAACCAAGATAAGACCGGTGTTTGATGCCTCTGCTACGATCCATAACCCTCCGTCATTAAGCGACTGTTTGGAGACTGGAAATAATTTAATTGAAACAATTCCTTCCATTTTGGCGAGATTTCGACTGAAACCAATTGGTGTAATTTCAGATATCAGAAGGGCTTTTTTACAAATATCCTTACATGAGAAAATCGAGACTGCGTACGTTTTTTTTTTTTTTTTTTTTTTTTTTTTGGTATGACAATGAGGGCAATATGCGAACTTTCCGGCATGCTCGAGTTGTTTTTGGCATCACCAGCAGTCCTTTTCTGTTAATGGCAGTTATTAATCATCATTTATCAAAAGAATTAATTAAAGAACGTTACTCTGGAGAATTTCTTAAAAAATTAATAGATAGTTTTTATGTCGATAATTGCGTAACTAGTGTACAAAATAACGCCGAACTAGAAACATTCATCGAATCTGCAACTAATGTAATGAAAGAAGGAATATTTGATCTCAGAGGCTGGGAAAGTTCTGCTTTTCCTGCAACTTCACAAAATGCAACGTCACCAGTATTAGGAATGATTTGGGACAAAAATTTAGATACCTTAGAAATAGGCTCAGAATCTTTGAAATTTGATGAAAAAGGAACGATAACTAAAAGGAAAATATTTTCATTGGTTGGTCGAGTATTTGATCCCATAGGTTTCTTGGCACCTGTTATGATTCAGCCTAAGGTTTTGCTGCAATCCACTTGGAAAACCAAAGAATCATGGAATGATGAAGTGAACGATGAAATAAAGAAGAAATTTTTAAAATGGGGCAAGCAACTGAAATACTTCAAAAATATAAAAATTCCAAGATGCTTAGGTGTGATGGAGGAATCCAACTTAAATATCCATACTTTTGTCGATGCCAGTAAGACAGCTTATGCGGCATGCATTTTCTTAAGAAGTGAATCCAGTATGGGCTCAGTGACTGCCCAATTACTTCAAGCCAGATCACGAATAGCTCCAATGAAGACTATTACAATTTCACTTCTCGAATTAATGGCCGCTGTCATTGGCGCTAGGCTTTTTGGTTCTATGAAGCAAGCCCTGAAACTTCCCTACATCAAGATTTACTTTTGGACCGATTCTTCCACAGTTCTTACGTGGATAACTCGTCGATATCAGTGGTCGGTATTCGTTACCAACAGAATAAGTGAGATTAGAAAATTGACATCTTCGGAAGATTGGCTCCATATTTCAACTGACCAGAATCTAGCAGACATTTTATCAAGAGGTTGTGGACCTAAACAACTTCAAAAATACAAGTGGTGGCAAGCACCAGCCTGGATACAGAATCCGAAGGAACAGTGGCCACTGTCAGCTGTAAATATTGACGAGAAAGAAGTAAAAATAGAGAAACGAAAGTCAGTCATCTCTTCTAATAACACAGAGCTAGAGTCAATTTCATTACAGTTAGCCAGAAGATTTTCAAAGATGATTGGGGTTATGGCTTGGGTACTGCGTTTTCAACCAAAGGCCAAAGACTTAAGAAAATATACGGAACTTAAAATTGAGGAACTGTTAAATGCACAAAAGATTATTCTCCGTGTAGTACAAAAGGGATGTTACTCTAATGAAAAAACACGAAAAAATTTGAGAGGTCTTCAAGTATTTGAAGATGAAGAAGGAATTTTACGATTGAAATGTAGATTGATAAATGAAGAAGAATCGAAATATTTTATTTCTCCAATAATTCTAACATCGAAACACCTGGCAGTAAGAAGATTTATTGCTCAAGAACATGTTTCTAACAAACATGCTGGGACATTAACTCTTCTAAATATTTTACGTGAAAGATTTTGGATAGTGAAATGGAAAAGGACTATCCGGAGTGTTATCAAAGAATGCTTAACATGTAAAAGGCAAAGAGTGAAACATTTTGAAGTACCTTTTCCGCTTCTTCCAAAAGATCGGACAGAGTTAGCAGCAGTTTTTCAAGTATCGGGAGTAGAATTAGCTGGACCTCTGTTGACTAAATCTAAACAAAAGGTGTGGATAGTACTTTTTACTTGTGCCGTATTTAGAGCTGTCCATCTAGAACTAATACCTTCACTTAGTACAAATGACTTCATCCGAGCTATACGTAGGTTTATTGCCAGAAGAGGACGAATTTCTGTGATGTAATCAGACAATGGTACTAATTTTACAGGACTAAACAAAGCTTTGAAACAATTAGATTGGACTACAATTGAAAGTGAATTTAGAGTCAAGGAAATTCGTTGGAAGTTTAATCTATCCTCCTCTCCATGGTGGGGAGGTTTCTGGGAACGCTTGATTGGAATTTTGAAAGATCTTTTAAGAAAAAATCTTGGGCGCTCCTGTTTGTCTCTCGAGGAATTGCAGACCCTCGTCTGTGAGTGTGAATCTGTCATGAATAGCAGACCACTAACTTACATATCTGAGGAACAAAAGCTGAAAACTTTGACCCCATCCATGTTTCTGCAGGATATTCCATTGAATAATGTTTCCGATTTGGATCAAATTGAAAAGACTGGATTTATAAACTTTTGAACTATCTATATTTGAATCCTAAAATATTGATTTAAATTTGCATTCCAATATTTTGAAATATTTGTTATGTTATTTGTACTTCTTTGTTATCTCAAATTGTATGCATATATTATCTTTATGTTTACTGTTTTGAGTTTATATCCCCAAACTCAAGGTGGGGAGAATGTTACGTCGAGATCAAACTCCATGAGAGATACGTTTCTCTGTTGGAGAGTGGCAACAGATGTAAGAGAGGAAAAAGCTGTAACGGTTGTGTTTTGGAAAAGATGATGGCGAAAGAAAAGAGCGTTTAATGTTTATGCTGTGCTGTTTTGATTTAAATATATGTTTTTGATGTTTCCTACAATGTTGTCATCTATAAACAAAACAGCCTACATTCATTTTCACAGACAATTCTAATAAGAACTACAATAATATTTTGATAATATATCTAATTTCTAAAAATTCACGATAATTGCTTATTTACAAGTTCAAATGAGACGTCGACCTCGAAAGATTGAAATTTATTTCCAGTTTTTTGCTATCATTATTTATTTATTTATTCGTTTTTCATTAATCTTTATATTCCAATATTCTTAGAGAAAAAATTACAGTTGATTGAAGCAATATTTTTGTGTTTTGTTTCTTTCATAGAAATACAATAAATATTATTGAGCAGTTAGAAATTTCTTCTCATGATTCTACAACACATTACAATATAAATTGAAATTTGAATACAATGTATTGTTGGTAATATAAATTATTTGGAATTCAGCTTAAGTAAAAGTATTTTATTAATAATTTTGTGAGATACTTAATTCAATTTGAAAATTATAATAAATAAAAGAACTTCAGTAAAATTATATAAAAAAAAAAATAGTTATTGTTGGAATAAACAAATTAATTCAGCGCATCAAAGTGACTAAATTAAAATTTCATATTTTATGTTTTACTAAACAGTGATTTTCATTTTGTTGCACTTTTTAAAGGATAATTAAGGAAGTTTAAATTAATAATTTTCAATTGATTTCGGAGTTCAATATTAATTTAATTCAGATTCTTTCTTTTCTTTGTTCACTTCACTGAATCAAAACTTATTTTTTAACATCTTTTCAATAAAACAAATAATTTTTTTATGAACACACAGAAAATATTCCTAAACCTGAGAGTTTATATTAGTAATTAGCTCATATGCTTCGCACACGCTTCTGTGAATCATAAAGCTTTTTCCATTATTTACCATTTGTCACGATGTAGAAGTTAATATAATTTTATTTCAGAAAGTAACTGTAAATGCTCGCCAAGAATAAGCATTCCTTTCCAAGAATACATTCTACAGAGAAATGTATGCGGGTGCCATCTGTTGCAGATAGTTGGAAGTTGGTCAATAATTAATAAAAATTCAATCGAAACCTTAAAAATTTATTAACAACGACATAAAACTATATTCTGGCTATGCTATTCGATAGAGAGAAGTGTATACTTCTGATTCAATTCTACTAGAATCAATAAATTTTTTTCTTGTAAAGAATGTGCTCGGATATTTCGTCTCCTATACTTTAACATAGCAAATTGAAAATCCATTTTACATAAAGGCAAAAATTATATATATATATATATTTTTTTTTTTAAAAAAAACCAAAATTCTAAGAACGCTAATTAATAGATAATTATAATTGTTATGTCCATATTAATTTATATTAGTATTGAAGCATTTCTTCTACCTGAAAATGTGTTCAAACTTTGAGCCCTATTCTTTAACATTAGCTTAAAACAGCCTTAAAGTAAAAACTCCCTGAACGTTCGTCCTAGTGAACAATCATATAGTGCCAGTCCGGTTGACTTTTTACTCAGAATCATATTGAAGCCTTGAATTTTATTAATATTTCTTCCTTAACACCAATTATCACGAGACAGAGAAATGGCATATTAATTCAAAGCTGCAGTCACAAGCACATTTTTTTGCAGATTTTATCGACGCTAGAAAAATTTTGTTAGCACCTGAACTAGCAACCCCTCTCCTAACTTCTACACCTCACCAAGTACGGACTTTGTGACCTCGACAGATTTAACGTGCATCAGACCCGACACGGCGGGTCTTTAGCGGCTGCAGATCGAACAAGCGACTAAACGAAAACCGCCGGCCACGAATTCAAAGTCATGGACACTAGGCTACAGTGGCCACATAAACCAAATAAAGGTAAATTGAAGGGGAAAATTAATTACAAATTAAAAAATGAAATTTATTGCACAAAATGAAAGTTATGTATAAAAATATTCACATATGACATTATTATAACAACAAATCCTAATTCTTCATCAATCCTCATCAAGAACATTTAGACATTGCCGTTTCACTGGTGGGTTGTCTGCTTCTGAATCTGTTTCTAAGTTCCGTTTTGCT
>BMAW01050352.1:0-17373 GCA_019974015.1 Nephila pilipes
CACCCACTTGGAAAAACCTTTTCACTTCACTTCAAAAAACCTTTTTCCTGGTCCGATCGACTTAAAATTTTGACACGTTTCAAGCAAAGGTTAGTACTCTAGAAAGACCTGGTTACTGGTTTACTACGAGCGCCATCTCTGGGTTAGTCTCGGGAGTTATTGATCGATGTGTTACACCACGCCAACGGGAGTACTTGTGACCTCGGAATTTAACGTAACAGCTCCGTTACACGACTGATCGTTAGTGGCAACTGGAATCAGCCCACGACACGACGGAAACAACAGTGGCCGCGAGGTCACCATAGCCGCTAGGCTACCGCGCTTACACTAATCGTATTGAATAGACGTACTCCCTCCAATAGCAACGAATAACTTAAAAGCTAATAATGAAATAAGGCAATTAGCTTACAATTGTTGAAAACAATTTAAATTAGAGTAAAGATTTATATAAACTCTTAATTCATTGAAAAAAACATAACACTCACGTGCATAAATATTTGAAAGAAATTTACATTTATGATGATTTGATATTGCTGTAAAAGTTAAAAAATATTTTAAAGTATATTAAATATTTTCGTACAGCAAAAATCCTTAATTTGTTTCTACGAGTATTTCACATTTGGATAAAATATTGTAAAAATATTTAGAATAAAAAATATATTGGAAGCTAATGAATACCATTTTCCATTTAAAATATCGCTCTGAAAATCGAAACTAAAATAATAATACGAAGACAGACCAATTTGAAGGATAAAAAGCATTATAACTTAATTTCAAATGAATTAAAATACGAAAGAATATTCGAATTTTTAGGTAAGAAAAAACATTCAATACTTTTTTCATCGGTTTTTCAAAAGTCTAACTTATTTATTCATGAAAACACGAATATTATTTTTCTCTATTTTAAACAGATTTCATCGGAACTTTATTTTTGAATAAAAAAAAAAATGTTTGCGCATCCATCCAATCACGGAAAGTGAATTTATTAATTAGAAATACCTCTTTCCAGATGTAATATTTCAAGCACACAATATGCGCTTTTAAAGAAAGTACCTTTTGATATTTTATAATAATAAGTTGACCATTGTAAAAGTCTTACGAATTCAACGCTTTTAGATATCCTTTATTATTGTTACAACAAAAGAATTTGTAAGCAATTTATGAAAAATAGAATATCCTTAATCTGTTTCTCGTGAATGGAGCAATAGGGCAACCGATCTTACATCACGCAATCTCATGAAATATTGCTTTTAAGTGCTATAAAAATCAAAAATGGTTACATTAAACTCCATCGAGACTGGTATTGTGTTTTCATATTTTGCTTAGAGTTACTGAAAGAGCAAAATATTTGAATAATCCTTTCAATTGGGCTTCAAGTTGATAATTACGATATGAAGATACCTTTCAATTATATCTTTTTCCTGTTCTATTGCAGCGGTATATTCCCTTTATGCATTAGGTCAAAAAGAAGCATGATGTATAGAATAATTACCATTTTATTAAGTTTAATCAATATCGCAATCATGTTTATTCAAATAGGAATGGCTGCTTGTGTCTTTTTGAGAATGTCTGATTCTAAATTTGGCACAGCTTTACAACTATCCCTTGCCATATTACGTACAATCAACGTTATACATCGTTGTGGCCTTACCCGAAAATTGCAACGGATGAAAAACATTGTCAAAATATTGAATGAGTACGAAATCAACGAAAAAATAGTAAACCTTTTGTGGTTGAGTGTTCTTGCGATTGTCACTATAACTTTTTTTTTCATTCTACTCGTTTACAACTTGGTCGCAAGACAGAAATTTCGTAATGTGACTGAAGTTGTTTTCGGATATGATTTTAGTAAAGGTACAAATAATTCCATAGCTTCAACAACATATGAAATTTTCATATTCCTGTTTTGCATATTACCATTTCTGTCGTTTAAATTTTTCTACGTAGCCGTTTGCTGCAAGTTAAGATATATATTACTGAATTTCAAAGACAGATTATCATTTAAAAGATACCATGATTATGAAAAGCTCATATATTCTTATTCCGCAATAAAATCAATTATCCAATATATTGATAAAGAGCTAGGTATTTTTGTGTTTAATACTGCTATTTATAATTTTTGTACTATGATGTATGCATTGCACGTCGCTGTGAAACCTCAAATGTTTCCCGATGAGTCCCAAAGATTTTCGATACTGTTCCTTTCTTTTGTTACATTTGTTTTGTTCAGTGTGATGTGTTGGGCAGCCTCAAGAATAGCGGAAATTGCATCTGAAATTGCTGCGTTTGTTTGGATTATGCCTAAGACGAAAGGAAACTCGTGTTTCAACCAATTGCGATTCATGATGTTTGCGGAGAAGGAAACGACTTTAACCTTGTGGGGTATTATGCCTATTCGAAAGAATTTTATTATTGGAATGATGGGTATTATTTTCACTTACACATTGATGTTTTATAACTTAAATATCGGTTAGAGTACTTTTAATTGAATAATTTCATATTGTTTCACAAATATTTTGAAAGGTATGTTCGAAACATGTGTCAATGTTACATACCAGTAATGAATAATTTTATTTATTACCTGTCTAGTTTACTAATGCTAACAATCCATAACAATAACTAAAACAACGTAGGAGAAAGCGTCTTATTACTTTGATTGCAGTGATTACAGATACTCTATATATCATATAGTTAATTAATAAATGTAAGAAATTAAATGATATAAACACGCTCTCGGTTAGAACGAAATTGAATTTCAGACAGAAAAATGACATGCCACGAATTAGCTCCATATTTAAATATAGTTTAAAAATGCAAATTACGTTACAGATACCTTTAAGTAAATGTAACATAATAATCTCTTGAGAAACTAGATGAATTACTCATGATTCCTCTTCTCTTCGTGGTAAATTACTTACTCAAGCAGAACTGATGTTTAATACAGAATACTCAACTACACACAAACTTCATCATTACTATAGTAAAAAAAAAATATCATTTACTACCCAAATATAATTTTATTTGTTTGTCGTGTTTTGCAACAGTAATCTCCTTAGTTAGTTATCAAAACTATCAATTAAATTATGAATAAAAAATGCTTAACTAAAATGTGGTTAAACTCTGCTGTCGAATAAGTTCATTTGAATTTTAAATGCCCAGACATATACAGAAAAAAAACAAGAATTACCATTTTAAGTATTAATAAGTATCAGAATTATAACGCTTATCAAAAGCTATCAATCTTTAATATTCTTTACCAGTAATCTCAAGTAGAAAGTGCTATTTAAATTCAAAGAGTAGAAATTATGGAATAAAATAGTATTTGACTTTCTTAGTGTTGCCTCTGATTTAATGATCAAAGTTTATGAAAATAAAATTAACAAGTCTGCCTTTTCCCTCTTTATTGCTTACAAATTTTATTTTTTGATAATTTTAGTACTTTGTGAAAAGCACAAAAAACGTTTGGTGTTAAATTAAAAAAAAATTTAGTTTTACTTGATGAAATCTCTTAAATTGTTTTACATTTCTTTCAAATAAAATATTTAATTCATAATAAATGTGTAAAATGTTTCAAATTATTTGAATCCTGTACGACTTAAAAATTCCCTATTTAATGTTCATAAGAATTAATTGAATATTTTTTATTTTATTGAACAATATGATAAAAAGATAAGGATTTAGTCAATTGTCTTGTAATATGTAATATGTTCGCATTACTAAATGAAATTTTTTTAGAGTTGTATTACATGTATACAATCATTTCTTTAAATAAGAGGATAAAAGGTATGTGCTATATATAAGGAAAAAGCAGTTTGAGAGTGTAAGGGAGTAAAAATATATTATTACAAAAAATAAAATATGAATTTTACCCAAATTGTGCTTTTCAAAGAAATAACAAAAACTGGTACTTTCTCGAATAGTGCATAATTTCCAGCAAACATGTGAGAAGAATACATTTGGCAAAAACAACACAAATTCTTCTTATTACTAGGCTTCTAAGATAGAGGAAACATATCAATTGCGTATTCATGTGCAGTTGAACATAAAAGGGAGTGTAATTAAGCAAAAGGCTGGCGATACCGTGATCATTATCCTAGTTGTCAGGGTTTTGAAAAAAAATATATGTGACCTTGGTGCTTTCCGAACATATGGCTCCTTTCCTCTATCACTATCTAGTTTAATTTCCTTTTAATCCTTGAGTAGAATGTTCTCGTCTTGGAGTGTCGCGATTATGACAAGCTTAAAAGTAGAGTGGTGTATTAGTTGGAAATATAATTCACACATACACATATACACACATAACTTCCGACTGAATATTTTCTGTTGTTTGGTTGTCAGTGACGAGAAATATTGAGAAAATGGTTGTAATGGCTGACACAGATTTTAGTAAGTAAGTAAAACAACTCCGGAGAATTATGATTTGAGAAATAGAATTTCCAGGATTCGACTAAGAAATTGTACAATTACGAATAAGTCGATGATCTCGTTCTTTTACTCAAAACACAAATGATGTATCCAATTATTCTCGAAGTTTCTAACGCAAATTATTCAATCGTAAATAGCTTTACTATCATCACATTGGAATTGGCTTAAAATTCATACAACAAAAATGCCAACAGCCTTGCTCATGAGTCTTAAACAACGAAGAAATCTTAAGGTCTCTAGCTCTGGCCGTTTTGATCTCGTGAGCTTAGTTTTATTCCTATGGCATTTTTACTATCCTTACAAATCTATTTTATTTTATCTATTTGAATACAATTTTAAGCATTTGAAAGAGTAAAAAATAAAGAAGGTTTCTGAGGAAATATATTTTCTCTCTAGATATTCGGAAATATTTTTACTCTTATTGTAATGATTCGTTTGCGGGTATTCTAATATTTAAAATATTGCAATACATTTTCGAAAATTGGAGGGAAAATGTAAAAAAATGTAAAAAAAACCTTCGCTGAAACTTTCATTATTTTTTGCTCTTTCGGATGTACCTTATTATATTGAAATAGATAAAATGTTACAGATTTGAAAACGGTAGTGAAATTTTCATATGATTAATATTATGCTGACGAAAAAAAAAAAAAAAAAAAAAGGCCGGTAGACGGGAACCTTCTGCAATTGTATTGTCTTGGGTATGTAAAATTCTAGACTGATTCATATTCTGATTGACGGGAATTCTTGATTGATAGCTCGAATTATTTTCTTCATTCAAATGAATTTATTATTTACAAGTGTAACTGTTATAGTTATAATATAATATTAAAAAGGGCTTTCGAATTAATGATTTTTGCGCAGTAATTTTTGATGGTATGGAAGTTAACGCCCTAGATGATGGCAGTCAATAAATAACTGTAACCACGTTTCTGAATAAAATTTCAATAATTAGACTTCCTCAAAAATTAGCATTATTTGTGCATTATCTTGGCATGTTCAAACTATCTTACGTTTACAACACAGTCCAGATAATTGAGTTCCTTGAGATCGTTTTCGGTAATGTACCTTTAAATGTCATCTCCAAATATCGTACCAAGTTCGTCGTGAATTTTTGCCTGGACGTTTGAGTAAAGACTTATCAAGAAGAGGGCCCATGGCATGACAATTTAGGATGTATTGTGACCCTAAGTATAATTGTAAGAATTGAAATGTGAACACATATTCACAAAGTTTGATATGGTTCAAGTTAACAGAAAGGATAAGAATTGAACTTGCAGCAATTTTTTTTTAAAACTTATATTTTAATTTATTACTTATACAGAAATTCCCAAAGAATGATAATGAGAAATAATTTTCAAATTTAAATGTTAGCGTATTGCTTATAATTTCCTCATGCAAACACTGAATCCTTCAATAACTTGCATTTCTCGTCAATTCTTTTAATAATGACAAGAAAATAAATACATTAGTACAGTCAATAATTAAAGAAACATCACATTATGTTGGAAAGATCCAAGCAATTAAAAAGTAGGTTCATTTCGAGTAAATCCAAACTTTTTCCCGAGATTTTCTAGAAAATACAAATTATTTCCTTTTAACAGGACGTAATTCACAGACCTACATAAAAATATTCTTAAATTCACCTACTCAAAGAACAACACTAACTCAGAGTTCACACAATCTCTGAACACATCAATATAAAATCACGTAGTCGCAATGACACACATATAGTCTATATGCATCAACTGAACCACATAATGGCTTTATATTTCCTCTTGGAAAAAATATCTGAGAACTCTCTTCCGTCTGATTTTTTCACCAAATTTGATAACTTGGCGACATATTGTGACCAAATTTATCGCCATGGTCGCCCTTACTAAAACAGCACTTACTTATTGTATATTGGGGATTCTGCACATTAAATACATTGAGGCTTTTGATCTCACTCATTTGGTTAAGATTCAAAATACGAGTTCCTTCGCCAATACCAATGAGTTACTTCTGGGTGCTCCATTAATAAGCAATTAATCAATCCACTCTTGATTATCAGATCGTTTTCCTTTTTCAAAGACAGTGTATAAAAATATGAGCAAAAGAAAAGTTATTATTAAATTTAAATCAATACTGAAATTGAATCATTAAAATCAGTTAATATGAAACTTATGTATATTTATTTTCCAAAAAAAAATTAATCATGTGTTGAGTATGTCTTAAAAAAGTAGAGTCATCAATGTTTAAATAAATGTAGCATTTATTCTAAACAATCTGAAAAACAAATCTGAATAGTTACACTGTTATCAAATATTTTTGAATAGTAGTATTTTCAAGTGTAAATGATTTATTTATCACAGGTTTGCTTTTTTATTTTTCTGTACATAATGTTTTTCATTGAATAAAATTTATACTTATTTGCTTAAAAGGAAAATTAACTATCAGAAATTGAGATTCTGACAGATAAGAATAATAAATATAACAGATATTTACAAAACTTATATAGATAACCTAAATGATTTCCTACAGTAAAAAAGATGAATCATTCTTTAATTGTTAATTTAAATAATTTTTAAAATAAGATTGGATTCCGAACCATATTATGAAGGGGGGAAAAACTCATATAAACTTAAATTTTAAATTACATTTTATACGCATTTATTGCAGCTGTTTTATTAGGAAGGCTCCAAACTTTTGTAGACATATGCATTCATTTTATTATTAATTGTTATCCAAATATGCAATCCAATTATTTTATTACATTTGTCTGATAGTAAATAGTCCATCGAATAATAAAAATTTAGAATGGCACTGTCTTAATGCATATGTTTGATTTGGTTGTAAATAAAAATTTTATATACATAGATTAAAAGGGTTTCATTTTTTGAAAATTTTTGCTTAACTTCACGCAATTATCCTATGGTAAAAATTTATAAGTTTTATCTTAATAACTTAACGAATTATATAAAAAATATAATAGTTTTTATAATCGCCTAATAGATATTAAATAACGTGACTGATGGTGCTACACAAGAAGGTTCGAAGGTGTGTAAATTTACGGAGTATCTCTCCCCAAAGTGGGAGATACCTCCACATCAGAGCTATTAAATATGAGAAAATTAAGAGAGTTCCATAATATTTGCTAAAAGGTAGGAAGAGAAACTACGGTCAACATTATATGTCCGCCAATTGGACATATAGGACGAAGCCGGTTCCCCTCGGCCGCCTCGAGGCGGTCGAGCGAGAGGTCCGGAAAGGCAACCTCTTTCCCCGCAGCACCGGTCTTGAATGAACAAGGCCGGGGGAGGTGGGAAAAGTGTGGAGAGAAAGGAGCGTTCTGATTGGTCGAACGCTCGAGGAGAGAGAGAGAGGGGAGAATCCGCCAGCTGGCTGACTTTTTCTTCGAGGGAAAGGAGAGAAAAGGAAAGTCCTTCGATACCGTTCGAACATAAATTAAATTTAGAAAAATATGTTAGTTGACAAAATTGAGAGTCGGAAGGTTTGGATGTCAATTTGTGACCTAATTCGCGCTGAATGAAGTCAATAAAAGCAATTTGGAAGAGGAAGGAGAGATATTTTAATGATTTGGCGGATTGTTTTCCGTCCAGGAATTAGAATTTTGAATATCTGGGTTTTAAAGAGATGTATGTCTAGCAGCAATTAGAGAAAGGCTGATAGACTGGTTTGATTAAAATAGGTTTAATTTGGAATAATTAATTTAAGAATTAAATTTAAAATTTTTTAAAAATTAAATTAAAATTTTTAGAAGTGAACAACAGTGCTAGTGGGTACCCAGGGAACACCACTAGTTTGTTGTGCGGGGTTTGTGATCCAAATGAGGTATTGAGGTTGCAATGTGTGAGCTCTTTTGATGGTAGGGAAATTATCGAACGTTTGTTCGAATAGAGCTCTGGGGCGTTTGACGGCTGCCTTACGCCTAGGACTGATTTTGTAGATTGGTTGCGACCTCAATAGCGCATTGGGGTGGTTTGGTAGTTTTTAAAAGAAGTTTTTAGATTGCCTTTTAATGAAAGTCATGATTGGTTCTATTTTAAGATCACTATAGATGACTTCATTCCGAACAAACCAGGGAGCGTTTACAATTTTCCTAATTTAGGAGTTGGTTGCAATGTGCAATTTCTTAAGGTGAATCATGGCGCTTGCTCCCCAGATTTGGGATGCGTACGTCATGACCGGTCTTACAATGGTTTTGTAAAGCAAAACTTTGTGTCTGATCGCCAAAGTACTCTTTCGAGCAATGAGTTTGTTAATCTGGAATTAAGTCGCTCGCCCTTTTACAGAAGTGTGCTCAATTTGTTTTGAAAAAATTAATTTGGAATCAGGAATGCACCCTAGATACTTGTAATGTAGTACCCAGGGCACTGGTGGGTCGAAAATTTTAAGTGTTGCCAGGTATGGAGGTCTCTGTCTCCTCGTGAACAAGATGGCTGCACTTTTGGACTCATTAACTTTGATTTTCCAGTTCATGAGCCAGAGCTCTAGCTGGGAAAATGCTACACAAGAAATACATATACGCAAAATGCCAGCGGCCGATAGCTGTTTAGCTTGAAGCCTTCTCTTTCGATTGCAGTGCCTCTCGCTTCTGTAAACAAATCCGTATAACAGTGGGCTTCGATCGCATAAAGGTTTTTTTTGTTGTTGTTTCGCCGGAAATATGCTAAGAGTATCAATAGAGTAACGAATTGTTGTGAAATGTCACAGGAAACTTGAAAAAACTGCTACTGAAACTTATAATTTGTTGAAAAAAGTATAAAGTAATGAATTTTTAATGCATGCACGTGTTTTTACCTGGTTTAAGATTTTTTAAGTTGATTGAGAAGACATTGAGGATGATTCACACCCTGGCGAATCTTTCTTCTCTATAATATTTTTGTTTAGGACGTACACTTCGAGTTCTGGTAATTAGTTTCAAAATTTTTCTGAATTATAAATATGTCATTTCTTATTGTAATACATATAAACTTAAAATATCATGCAATGTTTTTTAGGATTCAAATCTGCAATCGATTTTTTTTCTTTTTACGAAATTACATAATTCATATTTAAAAATCTTAAAATCTCGTCGCGTTACTTTTAACTTATAAATTTAACTTCTTTTTCTTGGAAAATGTAAAAGTATTATTCTTTTATGCATTTAAAACACTCGTTGCTTTTATCCTTCAGAAACATGTAGATACGGCGAACTTATCTCTTGGAAATCTAAATCTGAAAGTTTCATCGATTAGAAGCTCCAAAATAAATCTAGATTTTTCCAATTCAGTGAGTTTGAATCAGAGTTCTAACCAAGCTTCCAAAAATAGTCGTAATACTTTTGATGACACGCAGAGGTTTAAGAGACATAGAAGAAGAACTAAAATACCAGAAAGGCTGAACTTATGAGATGAAAAACTGAATTTATAATGCATATTAATTTGTCATTTATTAAATGATTCTTGTGATCTTTTTTAAGAAAAACTACTTCTTTATTTGCTTTTGGTATATTTTAAACAATTCTGTAATTTTCTACTTTTATATTGAGTGAGCCATTAATTCCATGTCTGGATTTTCACTCAAGAATAAATTAATATATAAAGATTTATTTCTTTTTCATTTTTTACGGTAGTGTAAATATAGTATTTGTAGTAACTATTACATTTAACTTAAAATATGTTCAATTTAACAATTTATCGTTTGCTTTAATTTCAATACCTGAAAGAATAAGATTGCCTTCCACTCAAGGGGCTATTATTTTAGTCAAAGTCAAAAGGGTCATCCGATCACTTGTCAAAATAAATTATTTCTTATGTATTTTCTAACGAATTCCTGATCAATCAAATTTTCTTTCTATTGACATATTATCATTTTATTTAATTCTATTATTTAATTGAGTGATCTAAAGAATATCTTTGCAATCTATTTAGGCAGCAAAGATAATCTCATATAAAAGTTGTTCTTTGCAAAACTTTGCATGAAAAATAATTTTTTTTATTCTTTTATTTTATCTGCGTTAATTCTAACATTACATTTAATAGTTTGATTTTTATTATATATTGTTTGTTTTATTACTTTTGCTTCAAAATTTGGTATTATTTTTGTTGTGGAGAAAATTTGTTTTGATTATAAAGAGAGAATGTGATGGAATAAATAATGCACAGTGATATACGAGGAAATAAACATTTTGTCTTAGAATGTTTAGATAATCTTTCGAAATACAGTTTTTTTACGGATAATCACATTTTACTTCATTATATAAAACTTTTTTAGAATTTAACAAGCATCCTGGGAACTTGATAAAAGAAAACAAGACAAGAAGAACTTTTTGAATTACTGAACTTTTAAACATTTAGAGAATCCAAAAGACGTTTCCACTCATTCGAAAAGAAAATATGATTGATGTGTTTGAGAGCAGAGTCCGGGACTATCTTCTTAATGGCTTAGTTAATTATCCTAGGGTTTATCTGCTAGCACTAGAGCATCACACACTTTACTTATGCCCATAATTAAATCGATATCAGGCAGAGCACCGTTCTTCAAGGAAGAATATTAGCTTGTGAGCGAGCGTAATTTGAAATGGCAATCTATTTCACTTTAGGTCTTCCACTAAGTGTGGATCACAATTACAGAAAGCAAGATCGTTCGATAAGATATGATCAAAGTCAGATGAGGACAATCCACTAATTATTTTGCCAATCGGCAGGAACCTATCATTTTGAAGATTTTTGAGATCTCACTATAGATATGTTTTGAAACTGCCAAATATTCGTTTTTGTCGAAGTTTCACATTGCAGAATAGTTTTGTTTAACATTGAGGCTTTAAATATAGTGTTTAATTTGTAAAGTTTCTAATTTATTTCAATAATTTTTCTTCTTGCACTTGAACATAAATTCGTTACAATCTGTTTTAGTATGAGTTTCATGCAAAGACAATTCCCCAATGCAAGGGTGTCACATTTTGGAAAATGCATGCTTTTCTTTTAGCTTGTGGCGGAAGCATAGGAAAATTACGAACCTTCCTTGAGCTCAGTGAAAACTCCTGGGTCCTGAATTCGATTTGTTCCTCAAACAAGAGAATGAAATCTGAAATCTTTAAGGCACGGATTGAATATGAGTATAAATGGTGATTATTACGAACGATGGCTGCATCACAAAGCAATTTCAGTGTCATCACACTTTCACCCTGATGACGATAATACAACTAAAGATCTTCTTTCGAAGAAGTTGAAAGAGCTGATTGTGCACTAGATCAAACTGTACCTTTTCTACTTTTAATATTGTACGACGAAAAGCGATAATTTCGTTGCGTTTTTTCTTTTAGATTTCCGTTTCTCTTCCTATCTTTTCCATTTATTTCTTCTGTTGTTTTCCATAATCTAAGGAATTACGTTAATTATCTTTGGTTGATTTGGAATCAAACACATTTTCTCGTTTAGAATTCACTTGCCTTTATCTTGGAGCCTTTTCAAAGTATCTTCAAGTACACTGGTAAATACTGAATCCTCCACTACAGGAAAGATCATAATGTGCAATACTATTTGGTCTACTTTTTATTTTTGAAATCTTTGTAAATAGACATTCTGTAACAGTTTTCGTTAAATCCTTTTCTGAATTTACACAAACACAAGTCTCCTTCTGAATCAACATAAAACTGAGATCCTAATTTTTTTCATGCATTCCACAAACCTCTGCTATGTTTCAATTCAAGATGGAATTGAATCTTCTTTAGATAATATCAATTCTAGCATTAGAGTTTATTTTTGTTATTCCGTAAGACAAGTAAATAGAAAGCTAAAATGAAAAAGAAATTTACATTTTATGTTTTTGAATACTTTAAAAATTTATCTGTTGTTTCTTTTTCTTTTGCCCATCTACTTGGATGGTTAATGATTTTCCAAGTCTCCATAAAATAAAATATAGACTTAGCTGATAAACGACCTGAGAGATGTAATGAAAGAATGCTAAGAAACAGTACAATTTCGAAAGTTTTTATTATTTTCATTGCTTTTCTCAATTTCTGATTCGAGCAAAAAAAAATTCTCTTCTGAATTCTGATTTCTTTCATATTTAAATTATATATTCAAAGAAAAAGGAACTGAAATTAAAATATATTTAAAATTCGTAAAAAAAATATATGTTTTAATCTTTAGATAAATAAAGCTTGCTCAAATCGGCGTTGCAATCGCCTTTCAGATATTCATTTTTCTTTTATTTTCTTTCTTTTTAAATTTGGTGCAGAGTGCTTATTTCAAGAGTTTGCTAAGGTGATTTCACTTTATATCATATGCTATATATGTAACATACCATCGTTTACAGACACGCAACAACATCACACCCAACACACAACACACCACCCACAACCAGAAGTCAATCAATCGGTTCAGATAGCACGAGATGGCGTGATGAATAAGCATAACCAGTCTTTCTAGAGTCTAACCTTTGCGAAACGTGTCATCAATTTCCAAGTCGATCGGGACCAACAAGCGTGGTTATCGAGTTGTAAATCGTTGATGAGTTTGTTTTAAAATGAAAAAACTCAGTTTCATTCTGATACATGTGTTTTTATGTAAAACTTCGCACTGAAAACAATGGATTAAATCTTACCGGACTCTTGTCATCATAAGCAGATTTGTCGGTGTTTGCAGAGTTTAATGGTAATTCACTTCAAATGACTGGAGAAGCTCAGTAGACCTGTAAGCCTAGGAAAATGTGAGTGATGACAAAAATTATATGAAGAATCGTAAATTGAGCTCCAGCAGATTGCTGAGATGACCATGAATCATCATATGAGTGCTATTACTACCTCTCATGCAAAATGAGAGTGAAAATGGTTTTCAGTGGGGTGCGGGATGCTTCGATGAAAAAACAACGAGTCGATGATTCAGAGAAGCTGTTTATCGCTATTTACTCATGCAAAAAGATTTCTTGCGTCGTTACGTGACTATGGGCAAACATGGATAATCACTACCTCCAGAGTCAGCGGAAATCATCTGAGTGGCGCACGCAGCCAGTCCGAAAACGCGCAGTCCACTGGCACGAAGTCTGGCGTCAGGATACGCATGGCGTGATTTTCATTGACTACCTCGAAAAAGGTAAATCGATCAACAGTGATTATTATATTGACTTGCTGGTGCGTTTGAAGGAGGAAATCGCAAAAAAAAAACGACCGCACATGCAGAGAAAAAAAATCCTTTTTCACCAAGACAATGCACCCTGCCACAAGTCGATGAAAACAATGGCAAAATTGAACGAATTGGGCTTTGATCTGCTTCCCCACCCCCCATACTCGCCAGATTTAGCCCCCAGTGACTACTGGCTCTTTGCTGATCTTAAAAAAATGCTCCAGGGAAAAAGATTTGGCTCAAATGAGGAGGTCATCGCTGAAACTGAAGCTTATTTTGAAGCGAAAGATAATTTTTTTTATAAACATGGTATTGAAAAATTGGAAAAGCGTTGGAACGATTGTATCACCCTAAAAGGTGATTATGTTGATGAATAAAAAAATTTTTGCAAAAAAAATGTTGTTTTCAATGTTAGTCTCGGGACTTATTGATCCATGTGTTATATATATATATAAAACACATGGTTATATATATATCAGTATCCTATATTGAAAGTATAAAGGTAAATATTATGTTTTGAAATTTAATATGTACACTCATTAGTTACTTTCATTGAACAAAGTTTAACTTTCTGGTGTGATAACTGTCGAAATGCATGACTTAATGCTTAAGCATAATCATGTTTCATTTAAAAAAATTTATAAAATGTTTCTTTTATTTCATACGCTTTTAACTGAAATTTTTTGTAAATCATAGAATTTGAAACAGTAAAATTGAGTTGAATTTGTGATAAAAAAAATTGGAAAATTGTTTTTATTGCATGAACTTAATAATTAAATATACGATATTCAAACAGAAGGCTGAATGACTGAAAACTAATATTAAGTAATTTAAATGTTCACATCAATTAAAAAAAATGCATAACGAGAGTTAAAAGAGTAATTATACGAATGTGTTGCCTAAATTTTATCAACCTGCATATGTATTTATTTAAATCTTGTAAATAAAAGATATATTTTTATTAAAAAGAAATAACCCTTTATTTTACAATATTTCTTATAATAATTAAAAAATGATATTTGGATAGTGTCAACCATTGTACGTGAACCTCACATAGTCTTATGAATGTATTTGGATGTTTATTTATGTAATAAAAATATATTATTTATTCTAGGACTTGCGGAGAGTACAAATTTTACTTTCAATATAATTTCACTTTAAAATCTGTAGTTTCATTATTTTTTTTTTAAAATTAAAATCATTGTGTTTGATATATTCGAAATTTTGCTCCTGTTAAATATAATAAACCGTCTTTTTCCTATCGGGAGTTAAAAACCTATTTATTTTTAAAGCTTCACACTATTACGTATCAAAGTAATGCTGCAACATATCATAACAAAAAAATTTTATTTTTAAAGGAGGACTCAAAGGTGTTATTTAATTCAAATTTACTTGCGAAAATTCCTTTCTATTAAACAATAGGTAAATTATGAAATGAATCTTTTGAACTCAAATCAACATTTTTACAAAAAATAAATAACCAGCAATAGTATATGAACTAAACGAATTAAGTAATCGAAAGCAATAAGGAACTGAACAAAAACAGAGAAGGATGCATATGAAAAAGAAATTCCAATTAATCGTAAAGTACGAGAGGGGTTATTCTAGGAAAGGAAATTGTTGTTGCGATCTTACTTCAAGTAATTTGCCGTTGCCTAATATTCACGATACAAGAACGGATAGTACCATTAACAGGAATATGACAATCAAGCTTGTATATGCGTGTGTGTATTGCTTTGATAAAATACAACTTGATTGCGCATAGCTTTCATTCAGTAAGGGACAGTACCTAACGTTGAAACTCGTACAAAAACAAATTTAAACTTTGGGTATTATTTCGGAATTGAAGCAGTTAGTAGGGATATTTATTTCTTATAGAATATCTATGGAAACTTGATAAACAATTCAAAACTTAAAAAAAAAAAGAACATTTGTTTCTGCCCATTAAATCTTATTAAAAGGGTATAAAATAAGCTTTTTATTTTCAATTTTACTCTTTTAATTCAATTGAACACTAATGCATGCGTTGTTAGACCAGAATCAATCGAATAATTCTAACATAGATTTATCATTCATTTATTCAGACAAAAATTTCCGCTATTACAATCCTTTATTATCCAACAAAACCTTTATGTAAGTTCATATAGAAACATGTATTTTGCATTTGACTGATATATATATATATATATATATATATATATATATATATTGATATTGTGACAAATAATCTGTTTACAATTTAAAAAAAGAACTGAACAAAACATCTAAAGAAACACGAAATTGGAAGTAAAAATAATCGTTTTATTATTAAAAGAAGGTATTTTATAATATTTGAAATCTTACATGGTTAAATATAGTGGATGAGTAATAAAATTGTTTTTCAAAAAATTAGATTTAAATTATGAAATCATTGTATTTTTGATTTCGCACTGAATATGTTTTTTTCCTTCAGTGTTAGAAAAATATTACTTCGAATAACTGTATATTTCATTTTGTGAGTTTTCTGGCTCTAATCTTATGGCGAATAGGTATAGATGGATAAAGAGTGATTAACATGAGCGGCAGCACTTTATCTCTTCCATCCAGTGATTATGATTTAACAGTGAATCTTCTCAAGATTGTTGACAACATGGTTTTTATCTCCATTATAGCGTACTTCTGTCCTAAAAAACATTAGCATTCGAAATTATAGTATGTGCAGAATTTTTTTCCAGTTTTGAATAGCACAAATACAGAAAAATAAATAAATGTGGAATGATGTAATTTGTAAACGATCTGAAACGATATTTAACCAAACATTTTGGTTTTGAAATTCCTAAAATAGCGTAACTTAACAGTATAAAAAGTTCTGTACGAAAATTTAAAATTATTGGGTTTCGGAAGCTCTGCCTATTTTAAACAGTTCGCGAAGTTATTGAAGCAAAATTGTACCACGCAAAATTTGAAAGAAGAAACAATTTCATGTTTTCTTTGTCTATCATTCCGTTTTATTTAATATAACCGAAAAAATACTAAAAAAATATTATTAAAAAATTTATAAATTAATTTTTGAACTTACCATCATTAGCGGTATATATTATGTTAACATTTAAAAAATGAAAACATTAGCATTGAAAATACAAGTAATACTCGTAATATCACTTTCAATTTTATTTCTTGCTCTTTAGTAAGATAAAATAATTTAAGCACAAAACCAACTCCTATTCTTCACTTTTAGAAAATGGAAGGCACATAGATTATGGCTGTAATCTTGTGGCCGAATCACTCTCAGAGACTGTGTCCAGATGTCACTAAAAATCCGTAGTGTGATGCACTCTAAATCTCGAGGGACTCAAAATATCATGTTAGGGTGGTGTGAAAGTTAAGGAAAAAAGGGCTCCAGCTCAAGTATAGCCTTTATCACTCCAGTGTGGTTCAAAATTACTAGATCTGCACAGATGACTTTCGAGTTACTTCCAAGTTTCTCGTTAAAAACAGTCAATAAATGAATCTTATTTAATTCTGATATTGAATTGAGCTGCTATAAAACTAAAAACTTTTACAGACCAAATAAATTGTAATATAAAAAGACTGAATCTTAAGAAAAATAAATGCGTGTGTGATCTGGTTCAGGACTTTTTAATTTCCCAAAGAAAATTGCTCATTTTAAAATTTTTAACTCAAAATGTGTTTGGTCTTATGGAACAATATTTTCTATCACAGAAGAGGGAAAAAATTTATAAAATTCTTTTCTCAAGGAAGTTACAAAGTGTCTTGGGAAGATATTCCTTAGTAAGAATTAAAAACATCTTTTTACCGATAACTTTCCGAAATAGTAACATTTACATACCGATAACTTTCC